>JAVQIZ010048167.1:0-29589 GCA_036023535.2 Galaxias brevipinnis
ATACACTATTGTAGTCTATTTAGGCCTTTCTTTTTCGTTGAGTTGGTGTCTATTTCCTCTAGGGCAGCATTTTTTTTCCTGCTCACAGCAGGTGACACTTTAATTCCAGACCTAATAGGGAGTTTCCATTTGAAGTTGGTACTTTTTAAGACCTTGCTGCTGGAGTCCAGGGCTTTTTATACTAAATTGGCGCCAGAAGCTCCATATTAAAAGCGTTATTATATATGCAGGAGGAGTCACGTTTTTTTTTTTCAAGACTTAAGCCTGTTTATTGGACAGACACCAATGAGTCAGTTTGATAGACAGAGAGACCTGTATTTAACCGACCTGCCACTTCCAGTCTGTTGAGACTGCACCCTATGTCCAGGTGAGTGATGCATGCCATTGATACTTTGTGTTTGATGAGATAATGTTTTATCATTCATGTAGTTATAATTGTTCAAATTTCCAAAGGGCTTATATAAAATATAAGAGTGTAAAAAGAAAAGTCAAACTAAAATATAAGGGCTTGTTTTTATGAAGGAAAGACCAATATTTTACTATTTTACTATTCAGGTGGCCAAGATGATTTCATTGTTAAGGTTGGCGGGAACACTATGTTGTGTGATGTGGCTTCCAGGTAAGGTCTGCGCCTTCCTGATACATGATATTGACAATTAGCACTATAAAGTTAATGAAGTTTATTTTTGAATGAAGATTAAGGCTTTGTATTTGCGTACTGCAGCCCTTCTAGAGGCCAAGTCCTTGCTGGATGTTGTCAAGCTAGAGGGTAACCCCAATCCTTTCTTGTCATACACTTCCAGTACCATTCATTTTTTATGTGGATTCACATGGATTAAGTTATTTGAATATCTTCCATTGCTCTTACCCATTCAGATCCTTATCTTTTGCAGATATGGTCCCTGCCAGGTCTCTGAGTATTGAATCAGAGAAAGCCAACAACTTTCTCAGCCACTCTCGTCCCAAGCGAAACATTGACCCCAAATGGTACAGAGGCAACCCGGATTTCCAAGCCTACTACCGTTACTACAGCAGTATTGGACATACTGAGGGGGTGAGAGAGGAGCTTCTTCAGAATCAATAGTTAGCAATTTGATGGAAAAAAAACACAAAAACGCTTTAATTGTTCTTTCTTTTTACTTAATTGGTATGTGTATGTCTACCTCCTCTCTTTCCTTCCTTTCTCATTTAGCTCTATGAGATTGACAAGCTCAGGATTCTGTATCAGCAGATGAGAAATCTGGAGCAAACCTATGGCCCCGATGCCTCCTATTACCAGAACAAACTGGGGCTGCCCGCGATTGGCGTGTGTGACCCTGCCACTGACAAATCATGCAAAGTTGTAGTCGTTCCCCCTCCAGCTCCTGTCAAAGGTGTCCCACTGCCCAAAGAGGCCCCACCTCCACCCCCTCCACCACCAGCCATCTCTCAAGCTGATGTGCTCTACCTGTGCAACAAGAAGGACCCCCTTTGCAAGCCACACATAGTCTACCTTCCCACCGGAGCGGTGCCCGTGCTCTGTGACCCGCGCTACCACCCCCACTGCAAGCCCCAAAAGATGGAGGCCACTCCACCTCCTCTTCCACCACCTCCACCTCCTCCACCCAAAAAGGTCGCCCCACCGCCGCTCGTCGTGGTGAAGAAGACGGCGCCACCTCCAGCCCTTATCCGCACCTACAAGGGCATGGAGTACGATTGCGACCCTTACTGGGACCCCGACTGCCTGATTGATCACCCACCCAGACCCATCAAGGGCCAGGTCACTCTTCTCCATCCACCTCCACCCGCAGAGGAAAAGGTGGCACAGCCAGCTCCCCTCGCCCCCGTGGTGAAGAAAGTGGTGGCTCACCCCTACCAGTACTATTACCCCTATGCCCACAACTACAGGGATGAGCTATATGACCCAGTCCGCTTCCAGTACCCTGAGCCTGCTTCAGCTGCCGATGAACCAGCTGCTGATACAGAGTAGGCCTCCCGTGCTGGGTGGCGAGTGAGTAGAATTGTTTTGTTAGAAGCATTCATCATTACGGACTTTTTTTTATCTAGCTAAACCCATTTACATTTTGTTTCCTAACTTTGTATAAGGTTTGGCCTTGTAACATATAAGTCAGTGTCGACTGCAATTGTTATGAACAGGTATTCAAAACATCCCAAAGGACTTCAGCTTTTTTTTGGTCAATATTTTAATTGCTAGTGTTTTTTAATTTAAAGTTGTTACAATAAGGTAACCCATATGACCATCAATTAATATTTTTTCGAGTGTAACTTTCATTCAACATTTACAATCAGTGTTCATTGTTATAGGTTTTTAATAAGTATTGTTTTAATAAAAACTAGAATAAACCACTGGAAACCTGTTATACATCCTTTCTTCCAAAAACCTGGTGTGTTCTTTATCAATCCCCCTTTTGGTTAGTGCCGCATGGCAGGTAAAAATAAATAAATCTAGCAAAGTATTTGCCAACGGCATACTTACTTTTTGCTGCTTTTCCATCTGAGAAATGTGCGAACTTCAGGCTAGGGGGACTTTCATCTACTTCCAGTTTTTAGTACCTATATAAACGCTGACTCCAGTAGGACCTGGGACTAACAACAAATATATTTCTTCCTGTCCCTTTCTGCTACCATGCCTTTCTCTACACCTCCAAGGGCACTGAACAGCAGGGCAGCAGAACATCAAAAGCCCATATAACTACTACCACATCCCAGCCTCAGCTAGTAAACCTGTACCTTTGCTGACTCCACATAGTTGCCCTCAAGGGATCAGTTTGAAGACGTGGGTCTCCTATTTTTATAGTCATTGTGTCGTGTTACCTTCCTATAGTCTCTAATAGTAATGGCATAAAGTAACTGGTCTCCAAAATGGTCTAGGAAAAATAGATGAGTCCAAGTCCCACAAAAAATCTGATCATTTATTAATTACAGAAACATGAAACGACAACAAAAACGGGGGGGGATTATTCTCATGTACATGGATTCATTAATGTGCATACTGACACACGTATGTCAGACCAACGGAGTTTTGAGTGACTTTGTACATCATTCTCTTCTGGTTCATTGTTGTGACTCAAACAAGCGCTCTTTTGAAACACTTTCAGCATGTACTACCTTTTAAAATCGGTAAACTGCTGTAACGAGAAGCTATGGTTGAATATTTAAATGATTTCAGAGTGTATGTCTGAGAGTAAAAAAAAATTAAAACAGACAAGCTAATTTGCAGTGCTCGTGACCTCGTCATCTCTCTTCTTCTAGTCCTCTTTATCCAATTCCTCTCATTCTATACCTCCCCGTTCCTTAAAAGAATAGTCCTCTCATTCTTCGGCCGATGCCCTGTCTGTCGTATAGGACGTTGAATTTGTTGATAAACTGGTTCATGCTGTTGCAGGTCTTAGTGATGGTGCCTAAGTAGGCCATGAGGCCCACGTCATTACATTGCTACAGGGAAGAGAGTTACATTAAGGTACGTTTTACAACATCGATCAATCAGCTGTTTGCGCCGTGGAAAATGCAAGACAAGATTATTATAGATTGTTGAACATGCATTCAATTAATATGAAACACAAAGTTCAAAAGGCATTAAAGGATTTTTGTTTTTGTTTTTAAATACATACATCATAGAAGTCTGTCTTGAATTTGATTGTGCTGAGAACAGGCAGCCTATGGCACAGGGCGTTAGCTTCTCTTAGGATCTCATGGTTAAATGGCACCTCACCTGTACAAGATGAAGACAAGCAGGACATAAGAGATTTTAGTGCATTGAGATTGTTTATATGATGAAAAGCATGTTACAAATTAAATGTATCATTATCAATATTTCAGAACAAAGAATGGGTGAGTTGGGAGCAAGGAGGAAGAGCACTGACATCATACAAACTGAGACAACTACTACTACTACAATTACCGTCTGCACAACAAATGTACACTTAGGTACAATAAAGAAATGTTATATTGTGAATTACTAACAGAGTGCCAAGCTCCCATCTAGCATAACACCCCACCAAAAGACTCCCTTTCTCAACCATTATAACACTTTGTCCGAGTCTGTATGTTGTTAGGATGTAACATCATGGCAGACAGAGAAGGGGTATGCTACTTACAAAGGAATGTTCGACACGCAAGGCAGTAGTACCTTTATGACCAATAAAATATCACGAATCGGCAACATCTGTTTGCCAGACCTAATTTTCACTTCATCAAGGGGCAGCTCTTTTTCTCACCTGCTTCCACGGCTTTGACATACTCCAGAATGACCTTAACCCGACTGTGGAGCATCTTAATAGCACTGTGCTGGGCTATGAGATGTTCAGCCACTAGGACAAGAGAGGAAAGGAACAAAAATGTATACTATTTCACACATGAGTCTACATACGGTACAGGTGTTCTTACGTAGATCATAAGAACGCTAATACAATAGTCAGTGACCCTTCACTTTAAGTTTAACTTTATGTCTTTGAAGAGTAACCAGACACCAAAATCTGCTGAAAAAACTACGCATATGGGTGTAACTAAATGCAAAACAACTATCCAGCTCCTTTTTTTTTTTTTTTTAAAGCTGCCCATTCTGCCACAGCCACTTGATTTTAGTTATTTTTTCTTCCAAAGTCTTAAAGAGGCAGCGACTAGGTCCACACCAGAGGGGACGTCTGGTCACCCTTTAAGTTAGTTAATAAATATTCATGTAAAGATTAAATCACTGATTCAATGAAAAATACACCCTTGCTAGACTTGGTCAGGAAATAGTCACTAACAGTGTCATAATTACCTGTTGAACTATCTCCGGTGCCAGTGGCTGTCATGCGGGCCACATGGTCAACACCGATCCTTTCAGCCTCCTCTGTGGCCAGCGTGTATGTCAGCTCGGCAAACAACATGGTTGCCTGAGAGAAGATGCAGAGGCAAATTATTATCAGCCATTTTCATGGACAGGTGTGTCTCTCTGTGTATAAAATGAGTTATTGGCATACTTCTCCATTGATGATGTCGATGACAGACTCGTAGACGCTCACAGGGAGCTGGAAACGGAAAGGGCATGGGTTTGTGTCGGTCTAAAGTGTCAGAACAAAAACGGCTGATAGTGTCCTTACTATAGACTATAATACACTCACATCTGTGTGTTTCGTCATTGGATTGAGCTTAAGGAAGAGAGGACTTTCGATGATCTCACAAACCTGGACAGGTGGAAGGAAGAACATTTACTGTCAACAGATAAAGAGATCAGTCACCCAGTAAATAAAGGAAATAAATCACTTTCATCACTGAAAAGGAGCAATTGGATCGTCCTACCTGCTTGTGAATGTGTATGTCTGACTGGTCTGGAGGACCCCCTGTGGTATACCAGCCCAGGAATTCCATCTCCTTAAATACCTGTTTGACTGAAAGACAGGAATATCAATTGTAGCTTTATTGTAAAAACGGTAGACGTCTAAAGGACACAGGCAGACATAAAGAAACACACAAGGCTCTTACACTGCTCCTCCTTGGTGTAGTAGTACTCCTTGTCAATGTGTGTCTTTTCATCTACAGTTTGAAACAGCAGCTCAAAGGAGTTCATCACCTCTATGTTTCTACCCTCCTGCTTCCCGATTAAGGCACCAATAACTAGAGAAAGACAAAAACGATTAAGGTATGTCATCATTATGGTTTTTCAATTGGACACCGCTCAATAAACATGTTCAGAACTGTAACTTGTTACTCGAATGAAAAAGCTTGAAGAGACATGGAAAACCGAGACTACAAAAAAACACTGTAATGTATACATTGAATTTGGGTGTGAATTTAATGTACAGGCTTGACAACTTGCGTAGTTTTCATACGGTTTTGGGCAGACTAAGATATAGACAACATGCTCCTATAGTTTAAAAGTAAAAAATCTGAAACATTTTCTAAACATTGGAGTCCCACAAGCTGTCTCTGAAAAGACAAATAAATGCAATTTGCTAAGTAAGATCTTTGAAGTATGTAAACAGGTCCACCATTTTATATTACATCAATCAATTGTTTTGTTTGTGCACGTTTTTGACGTGGAACTAAAATAAAATGGGCTGCCATGTAGTGGCAAAATGCTGCCCAATAGCAGATCTTGTGAAACCGGCTGACTCTCGCTAACCGTCTGTATTGAACAATCCAGCCTTGAAAAAGCATCATTGTGTTTATGTGCAATACCCTGCATAGGACGCCCCTCCTGAGAGCGAATGCGTATCCAGTGGTCTGAGATGTTGAGGATGACAAGGGGATGCAAGGCCACTGAGACACTTCCTGTGACCCCAGAGGCCATAACACTGGGGCTGGCTGTAACAAACGACATTAGAATCAAAATCAGATTAATCGAAATCTTAGTTAATGAACTCTTAATTACTAATTTGTAATGATGAGAGTTAAGATTTGCCATCACATAAATGAATACATGACAAGCGCAGGTCAGAGTTAAGATCATGTGTCCCAATACTATAGCGCTACAACACAAACAACTGACAACAACATGGTTGTCTCCAACATTAAATCCCCCTTAACTTATAAGTTACAAATTCCCACAAACACTTTGTAGACACGTTACCTGAAATAAGACCTCGGGTATGTAGCAAATGAGACAGGACTATTACAAATCGTGAACTTTTGCATTTACAATACAAAGAGTCTCGTTCACAACTAACATAAAGCGCAGACAGACTAAGACCCAACCCCAATTACGCAAATCAGTCTACTGTAACAACATTACAAAGTAACAAGACGTTCGTTGTTACAGTGAACGTAATGCGTTAAATAACGTTAACCAGCAAATGTTAGCTAAAATTACGTTAGCTGATGTCCAGCTTATTGCACTAGCTGTTCCAAGTTAAATTGGGAATAAAATGTCTCTTAAGACTAGCTATTACAAAACATGAGACACATAATAAATAGTACATTTGCCCGTATACATCTTAGTTTACGTGAACTTTATTCTAAAATTGTGTTTTTATTCAAAAACTGTTACCTGCTCCATCCACCTCCATTCCTCCACCATTGCTAGTCGCCATCTTGACCAACAATACGTCCAGTACGCAAGCGCAGTGAATAAAGACAAGTTGGTCGAATGGTGTCAGGCACCAAGCCCTAGGTGGCACTGTAGTGTAAGGTCCATTTTCATTGATTTTTTTATCAACTCTTCCTTCTAAATATCTGGAAAGTCCATGCATATTTGTCAGGTTACCTTTAGAAACGCATCTCTCCTTCCAGGCAGCCAAAGGAACTAGATTTACATAATTAGAAACTTGATATGTTTCTTTCGTGTTTGAACGACTGACTAACCAAGTAGATAGGCCCTGTTGCTGGGTTAGCAGTCGTTTTCTTCAGGGTTTCAATGAATGTTACTCTGGTACCCCCGGATAACAGTCCGTGTAAAATAGTTTGTTTACAAAATGGATGATTTCGGGACTTGGACCCTAGACTATTTCCCCGAAAACATTTTAATTGACATTTTGTCATACCTGAGTGTACGGGAGATTGTCAGATCAGGAAGGTAATGCACAAAATGTTGCTGAATAATTTGTAGATTAGATCGTAGCTTAAGCAATTAAGCAACAAAAATGGGCATACTCCCTTTGTCATGTTTCTTGTCTACCTCCAGGGTTTGTAAAAGATGGAGACGGCTGGTTAAAGACCAAAGATTGTGGAGACATGTCGATTTAACTGCATGGAAAGGGGTAAGATTATGATGTGTTTTGTTTTATTAAGAACACTGTTAGAAACCTAGCCGATCTTTATGAATCCAACAAATGTTTACCGTATTATTTTTTTTTAAATGCAAGCTGTAATTTGCTTTATGATTTTGCATTTGATATTTATTGTAGCAATATACAAAATTGAACTGTGCCACTATCATGTCTGACACATTAACACTGTTAACGTTTTTCTGTTGCCGCTCAACTACTACTGCCACTGGTGTCCATTCTGGGTCAGGTGACTTCGCGCATGCTGTGGGCTCTCCTGCGCCAGTACCTGGGATGTGGGTTGCGAAGCCTGCGATTGCGTGGCTTGCTGCTGTCTGCCAGAGGTGGGGTCTTTCTTTCGGAGCCCTGGTTAAAGGCCTTGTCTACCAAGTGCCCACGTTTGTCCAGATTGTATCTCCTGCATGCAGACTTAAGAGGCCTGCCAAGTTGCCAGCTTCTACCCCCTACGTTGCGGGTACTTGAGTTTCGTGGCTGTGAGCTACCTCCTGGTTTCTTCATACAGAGTATTTCTATTGAAGCTGCTGGATCTGGGGAAAGGGCTGAACTAGCATCAACTGCTGGCGCGCAGCAGAGAGGAAAAGGCCAGAATGAAAAAGGGCCAACTTCCCCACCAGGCATTGCCATAGAGAGGTTGATCTTTAACAATGTGCCCTCCTTCACGGACCAGCATCTACAGAGTCTGGCAACATGGCAGAAGCTTAGCCGGCTAGAGCTGCGTGACACCTTTCGCGTGACTGCAGAAGGCCTCAGAAGCTGTGCTGCAAAGGAGACCTGCAACGGTATCGAGGGACTCTCCCGGTTGAAGTACCTGGAGATTGGCATCACTGGGCGACAGGGCTATCAATTGAATATGGCTTCCCTGGGGCTAGGGGTGGGATGGCTTGGCTTGCAGGAGTTGAGTCTGGGTGGCAAAGAGGTAGGGCCTGGTTTGTTGTGTGCCAGCCGCCTGAAGGACCTGCAGCGCGTGTGTCTCTGGGCTTGCACACTTAGTGAGATGCAAGTACTGCGAAGCTGCAGGATGTTGCGTGAGCTGCGTATGCTGGAGTTTTTGGAAGTGTTTTTTAAAGTGCAGCGGAGAACACCGGAGGTTGAGGCGGAGGGTGGGGGTGAAGATGCGAGGGAGGATGGTGGAGAAGCAAGTGCAGATGGTGGCGGGGGAGGTGATGACAGAGAAAAAGTAGATGCAAATGACCCCATGCCAAGTTTGCGTCGCTCTTTGGCTGCCTTGCTGCCAAGATGCACGCTAGTGTTCACAGATTGCTCTGTTCAAATAAATTCAGACTAGATTATTTACAGAGACAGATTCATTTTTAGTACTCTTGGTTAGGTAGAGTACTAACATTCAACCTAAACAAATGTAGGCCAATCCATTAATCAGGTTTTGGATAGTCCATTCTTTGGTTGTTAAAATTATGATTTAGCAACCTTTTGTGCACACAGAAATAAAGTTTAAGTCATCATTTTAAACATATTTACTATTTTAAACTTGGCTTTGTGACAAAGAAAAAAACAACAGGAACTGCTGCTGCGAGACCCTCGTCAACACATGGTTTAGTAAGCAGTGGTGCGGTAAAGCAGACTAGATGCCTGGTATTTGATACTGATCCACCTGTTTCCTGGAACCCCCTTCCTGGAACCCCCACTAACCAAGGGAATTGATAACGACTTTGTCTGACAGAGAGACAACTATTGTCTTTTTCACAGTGCATTATAGACCAACACATATTCCGAGCTTGACCAGGTGATTCATGTTTCCATTTACTTGCAATTATTGTGAATAAGTAACTTGTTCAGTTCAGTTTTGTGCTGTGGGATCATATGTTGGTTGAGCACAAACTGTACTGAACTATAAGTTTAAACTTCAGTACAGTTGAAGTACATTTCAGATCATCGATCATCCTAGGAAAATATGTGTGCCTAAATGCTTTATAAAGGGATAACTGTAAAACTATCTAATAAAAAAATTATGGAAAAGCTAAATTCCTGTTTTAATTGTATTTAAATAATCAGGCGGTGTATACCATACCTGGATTCTTCCACATTTTGTGACACATATTGCATTAGGGAAAGAATTTGGTGTATAAAAATATAATAGCCCAGTATGAAATATGTTGAGGATGAAGATTGGATGGTTGAAATTACAAATGTGGAATAGTTTAATCTTTTACTATTGTGATTTTGATTAAACCAATTCTTTTTACAATCTCACAATTCTTTGCCAGACTTATTCTCTAAGTTCACTCATTTATGCAAACATTTTCCATTTCCTACCACCATACAAGTTGGGGTTTAAACAAAGTTATTCAAAGATATATTCAAACAAAGATATAATAATACTATTTGACTGCTGTTGCTGTGGTATGTGCAGAGGTAAAAGACATTGAACAAGGTTGAGGAATACAATCCCTAACCAAAATGCGGAACCAAAGTTGTATCAACATTTCACACACCGATAACATTTTAAAGCTTTGAGACTCACATAACCAATCAAAAGATTTGCTATACACACACTGGCATAGCAGCCAATCCCATACCCTGGTGAATTTACAGGGATGTAGGTCACCTAACTAAGAAGGTGCTCCAAATGTGTTGGGAACATGAGAGGGACCATAAGACAAGTTTTGGGTGGTTGGGGGATAACCAGGCACAGGAGTTGGCGTTGGAAAGTGTACCGTTCAACGGTAGTGATCTCAAGGATTCTACCATGGTTATTGGTCCAAAGTGAGGTAGACTTGGGAGTTTTTGAAGGAGGAAATTAGTGAGAGAGAGAGGCCAGCTGTAGTGGTAAGGAGATATACAGAAAGACATAACATTTTATATGTGGTATTGCAGGTATAGAGAAGACATGTTCAGTATACAGAGAAAAGTTGTTGGAGGAAGGAGACACTATTAAGCAGGCTATGATTGGGACATGCATGACAAAATTCAACATTGCATATTATAGACAAGCAGGGAGATTTTAAAATGTAAACTGCCATGAGAGAGAGAGAGAGACAGTGAAGCATGAGTGAGTGTGTCAGTTAAGAGTGAACGAGAGAGGTGCAGAGAGAAAATGCAATAATTAGTAATCGAGGGCTTAATGTAGAGACAAGGCTTGAAAATTCAGTGGGAGAGGTAAGATAAAGGTTTTTGTTTGGTTATTTAGGGGGACGGGGTTAGAGAGGAGGATTTACCGTTACCTTTCCGATACACACTCAGTAGGTGGCGGTAATGCTCCGAAAGTTGGCTGTCAGCCGCCAGTACAAATTCAAGGAAGAAGAGGAAGCCAATCACATACGTTGCGTGTGGCTTTTCAAAACGTTGGCGGCCAAGAAGACGCAGAGCTCAAGCCGAACGCTAGCTAACGTTTACGTTTTGTTTTGAAAGTAGTTGGGTTATGTTTTAGTTGAAGTTAGAAAATTGATTGACATCTTACTTAGGTAAAAAGTATGCAAGTAAGTGACTTAATTAATGTGCAATACAAAATTAGAAAGATCTGGAGCGAGAAATTCATTTTTTTCCTCTCAGTTCCCGATTATTGTCAGCTACGGACCTTAGCCCTTAGCCTTACCTTAGCAAATGAACACTAGCTAGCTACAACTACAAGCTATTTCCCTTTCTTTAGTACTATTTAGTCGACAACGGCAGCGTTTTCTAACTTGATAGCTAGACAGCCAGCATGCTACGTAATACGTTACAATATAGCTAACTAACTTTAGTACCATGCAAATTTGATGTAGTTAGCAGTAAACATTAGGCATAACATTTTAGTAAGGAAATCAGCCAACGAAAGACCAAATAACATTGAAGATAACCCAGAAATCAATTAAGCGCTGGCTAATTTCGACTGATATCATTACATTTTTGCAGAACAAGGAAAATCGAGATCCAGGACCTCCGAGGCCTGCAGTAAGTGACGTTAAATTATTAATCTTCTTCACCTGTCATTGACCGTTCACGATAGTTATTCTTAGCATCAAGTTTGTTACGGAAAATGTACCTAGTTGTCCACATTGAAGTGCATGGGGTTATTTTACATTCAACGTTTTCCTCCTGCTAACCATTATTTAGCAAGCTGACCCATCTACTAATGACTTTCCAACAAACATGCACTTCTAAGGGTCTTGGATAAATATACACATTCAGTACTTGTAAGATGTCAGCGGCCAAGATTTCGGAACTATTTGTACCTTTATATGAAGACGCCTATTGCAAGTACTTATTAACATGTTTATGTTAGACTGATAATGTTTTACTCTTAATGACAGACTACAACCCCAATGGCTCTTACTGGCCCACAGCGAGTTCAAACGAACCCAAGGCCAGAGGCTTCTACCAAAAACGCAATCACAGGTACACTACAGTCCCCTTGTGCTACCATGACTTGCCTTTACATTAATTTTATAACATGATTATTTGTCATAGATTGATAGTCACATAGTATATGTAATGTTTGGACCTTTTTTGTTTCACCTGTATTTTAACAGGACCTGGAAGGGAGCCAGTCAGTTCATCCTCTACTACACCCCCGAGGTGAGTACAGCACTGTTGCAATATTTGTAAATTCAGTATGCTTGCCTCTCCATCCCCTCAAATACACGTGCAACTGATGATGTGTTGGGTCAACCTGTTCATTCCTTTGACTTAATACTTTTCATGAGCTATGTTGTCCTATATCCTGTGAAAGGTAAAATAAATGGCAGATTTTCTTTTCTTTCTAGAAAATTCACCATCAATGACTTTGACATTGGGCGACCACTTGGAAAGGGCAAGTTTGGTAATGTGTACCTCGCCCGGGATAAGAAGGTGAAAGCTGTGGTGGCGATGAAAATGCTGTTCAAGTCTCAGATGGAGAAAGAAGGAGTGGAGCATCAGCTGAGAAGGGAGATTGAGATCCAATCTCATCTCAGGTCTGTAACGTGTAATTATTATATACATTCTGAATTCCTGATTTTCTTGCTTTTTCAGGTAACACAAACATTTGCTTTTTATTCATTATACCCACTGACAGTGGGGAGCCAAAATTAAAGTAGATTTTAGTATAAAGTAAATGGAGTATAGTTGTTGTAAATTGTTGTCACCTTAACAGAAGTGTATTTACCAACATTTTTATGTGGAAGGCATATTGTCAGGGAGTGATCCTTCAGTTTATGGCAAATATTATTAATAAAACAAAGATAAATATAAAATATTTTTACCTTTTTATCAATGAAAGCAGAATATCTCATGGGAATGAGGGATATAGTGATTTAAACCTTTTGAAATCAAACAATGAATTTACTGTGTCAACACCCTGACCATACAAACTGTAGTATGCACATCCAAGGGAGAATACATTACAAATCAAATATTTGGGCGCTAAAAAGCCGCATCGGATGCAGACATTTAAATTGGATGCAACAGTCAGGCTGACATAACATTTTCTTTTCCACTTCAGACATCCCAACATCCTGCGCTTCTACAACTACTTTCATGACCGTACTCGAGTTTTTTTGATCCTCGAGTATGCCCCACGCGGGGAGATGTACAAGGAGCTCCAGAGATGTGGTCGCTTTGATGACCAACGCACTGCCACTGTAAGAGTCCTGTGTTTTTGTTCTTTGCACCATTTTGCTTTTACTACTAATTATTTTACTCGTTAATTCTCAAGGTTTTATGACATAACCTATCTCACGTTATGTTAAAATGATTTACTATGTATGAGACATAACACAATTAACAACTTTTCTTATTGTGCGTTTTATTTTTATTTGGATTGCCTGTTCTGTGTTTTGAAGAAAATGGGTGTAGTAATTTGATTTGGTCAAGTGGATGGGGATGAAAATTATTTGCCATTGTGTCTTTGACAGTACATGGAGGAGATGTCTGATGCACTGATGTACTGCCACGAGAAAAAAGTTATTCATCGTGACATCAAGCCGGAGAACCTCTTGCTTGGCTTCCGTGGGGAGCTGAAGATTGCAGATTTTGGCTGGTCTGTTCATGCACCATCTCTAAGGTGAGCACGATGTATGTATTCCGTTCCTGTTGTTGAGCTGTCAGGATACAATATGCATATAAGGTAAATCGAGATCATTTCTAATGCTTCATATGATAAGTAAGGAGGAGGACCAATACGATCTTGCTAATTAAACATCTTTTTGCATATCGTTGCAACATCATGCAAATTTGCTGCTGGACAGGCTTCCGTGTCATTAATTTTAAGCATGGGGTTCAAGTTAACTGGCAGTTCTTTGTACGGGATGATCTGGCTGTAGAGTGTGGCTAATTAATAACTGATACATTGACAGACAGCCAATTTGTTGTTAACTTCTGATCTGATAATCTCATGTCTCACATTCAACCCAGATCTTTAACTTGTCTTCACCTCCTACAGACGTAGGACAATGTGTGGAACACTTGACTATCTTCCTCCAGAGATGATTGAGGGACACACCCATGATGAGAAGGTGGATTTATGGTGTATCGGAGTCCTCTGCTACGAATGCTTGGTCGGAAACCCCCCCTTTGAAACCGCCAGCCACACAGAAACATACAAACGGATCACGAAAGTAAGGGTTGACGTTAATTACTATTTTGCTGTTGGAGGTCAAGGTCCTTTTTTCATCACATAATTGTCAGCGTATTGAATGATTTTCCTTTTCAACTCATGACGTTTGTTTTTCCAGGTGGATTTGTCTTTCCCTAAAGTTGTGTCTGAAGGGGCGCGTGACTTGATCTCCAAACTCCTCCGCCACAGTCCGTCTATGCGTCTCCCGCTGCAGAGTGTTATCGACCACCCTTGGGTGAAAGCTAACTCACGTCGTGTGCTACCTCCCATTTGCCCAGCTAAGAAACCTTAAACCGTGAATTGTTTCCTTTTTTCCAGCCTATCCTGCCTTTACAATGGGGTTGGTTACTTTTATCTGTTAATTAAGCGAGGCTGTGGGCAATGGTTTTGCCTGTCATTTCCATGGGTTTTACACTGCCAATGTTGTGGCAAGTCCCAGACACAGGGACTAGTAAGCTACACTTACTGTTAGCTACTACTGTACAGTATATGTCTGTCTTGGTTTGTCCCCATTATCTATGTGTAGATAGTAAGGGGTGGGATTTTATATTGTTTTTTGAATTTGTCATTGCTGTCTTTATCAGGTGTGTTTTATGATGTAAATGGGCATGGCTGTAATCTTTTCTTAAGTCAAAGTCAAACACCAAAGTACTTTAATAAACTGCCTGAAATGGTTGAGTGTGCACATTTTTGGTTTTGGAGTTTGGTTAATAATTCAATTAAAATGAGAACTTAGTTATATGTGTTTAAAAGTGGTAATTAGTAACCACTGGTGATTTCCATGGGGTTAATGACTTACGTAGACCTAGTTATCGTTGTTACTAACTTGTCTTCAAGATGAGAACAGGACTTGTACACACACAAATAATAATAGAAGTAACAATCCTTAATTTTGTCAATTCGAACACGGTAGCGTGGCCGAGCGGTCTAAGGCGCTGGATTAAGGCTCCAGTCTCTTCGGGGGCGTGGGTTCGAATCCCACCGCTGCCAGATATTTTGCTTCATTTGTTATTGACGCAACGAAGTGAGCCTAGTATTAGACAATCTTAAATGGTTTCAAAAGTCGGAACATGGCATACATTAGAAATTTAAGATAGAAATTTTAAAAGGTTTATATTTATAGTAAAAAATATTAAAGAAAAGCTGCTGGCTGAAAGGGTGACGTACATATCGCGTTTAAATTCCAGGGTTTTTGGGATTTCCTAAATTCAAACAAAAACTAATAGTAATAAATAAGTACAATCAGTTACACGGACATTCGTAGATTAGTCACCACACAAAACTGGAGTTCACCACTAGTGGACACTAAACGAGAAAATCCTCTCGGACCTACCAACAATAACCTTTTCTTCCGATTGAGTGTCTTTATCAACTTCCGGGTCAATTGTTGTTACAATTTACGAAACGTAACTAACGCTTTGGAAACTAAATGTGGACTACTTATGAAGTTGTATTACTAACGGTTAATTGTTCTTTTGCAAACGTTTCATAATCCAATTACAGAGTTATTTTGAAATGGCTGGTTTACCACCAGGAGACCCTCAGTTGGTCTCAATGATCGTCAATCATCTAAAAACTCAGGGTCTCTTCGATCAATTCAGGAGAGACTGCCTCGCAGACGTGGACACAAAGGTAATGTATTCCTTCTACAGTTCACCTACTTTCTAAAAGCGCAAATTGAATTTTTTGAAACCTGACGCCCTAACATTGCATTATGGTAACAGTATTGGGGCTGAGTTTTTAGTTTGTTCATGCAAACGTGTAACTCGGCATTATTTGAACAAATTCACAGCCAGCTTACCTGAACCTTAAACAAAGGGTGGATAACTTTGTGTCCAATCACCTCTCAAATCATACATGGAGTCCTCATTTGAACAAAAATCAACTGAGAAACAACATCCGACAGCTAGTCCTGCAGTAAGTACCATTATAGTTTGTATCTAATGGACCTAGTATTAGTCACAGATATTATAAACATTTGAAACATAGATTTTACATTTAAATTAAATGGTTTTCAGTGTTTTTCTAAATGTTTTGACAGGTCTGGAATGCTCGAGCAGGGGGTTGATCGGATAGTGGCTCAGGTGGTAGATCCCAAAATTAATCATACATTCAGACCACAGGTGGAGAGAGTGGTCCAAGAATTCCTGTCACCTGGGAGCTATGTGGAAGAATATATTCCTGCTCTTCCTCCCCAAGAGGAGGAAAAACCAGAGCCCCCCCTGAATGAACAAGGTACACTGGTTTGACAAAAAAATTGTCAACTTGACATTTGTTGTATCACTTGTTGTATCAAAAGGATACATTGCTGCAAAACCTTTCATGCAATATTTTCTTCCTTCTAGCTTCTTCATCTGCTCCTGTCGTAATAGCTGGAGATGATGCGATGTCCATCTTAGATACCATAACGACACTAAACCAGGAAGCCACCTACCGGGCCAGCTCAAGTGGGGATAAAGGTAGGAAGGGCATTCAGGAAGAGCTTATGCAAATGGAGGACGGAGAGCAAGAGGTGAGTCGGACTGAGGAGGAAGACGAAAGCAAAGATGACAAGACAGAAGTCTGTGAAGAGGAGAATGAGCTTATAACGGACATTGAGGCTTTGGAGGTAAAAACAGAGGATGCTCTGGAGCAAATGGATACTGCTAAAGACATCTCGACAAAGGGTGTGAAACTGGAGGTGGAAGGGTCTGGGAATCAGGAACAGGCAGAGGACGGTAAAGACAAGGGGGCCAGCAAGACCTCGGTAAAGTCTAAAGATGATGATTTACTGAAGTCCCCTAATGAGAAACACCAAATCAAGCAGAAAGCCAGAGAAAGGCTAAAAGAAGGTGAGTAGCTGTACCATACCCCTTTGATATTATTTCATATGATATTATTTCATTTTTATTGGCGATAACAATTTGCAACCATTTACATTTTCTCTGTTTTCCTTTTTAGAGTACTCCTTGGAGGACTCGGACCTTGACGGTCTGAGTGACATCACAGTGAGCTCTGTCCACACCAGTGACCTGTCGTCCTTTGAGGAAGAGAGCGATGACGAGCAGCCGCCGTCATCATCGGACGACGGGCAGCTATCATCCGACGGTCCGTTTGATTCGAGGCAGTACATCTTCTTCAAGGTGTCATTTTTATTCAGTAACTTAAATTTCCTTTTTTCTTTGCATGAATTAAAGAAGAAGGTACCGAGCAAAAGCAGACAAGTGGAGACGCTGAGGAGGACAAAGAGCGCAAACCCAGACGACAGGCTTATGTCCACAAACCTTTCCTCTATTCCCGTTACTATAGCGATTCTGACGATGAAGTCACGGTGGAGCAGCGTCGCCGGTCTGCAGTCAGTGACTCACTCTGGTCTTTTACAATGCATGGAAAATGAGGATTCACATACAGAATCGCAGATAGAGGGTTTTTTTTCACTGAAATATTTCATACATCTTCTCAGGCCAAGGACAAGGAGGATAGGCTGCTTAAAAGACAACAGAACAGAGAGCGTATGGAGGAGAAACGCAGACTAAAAGCAACACAGTTGGAAGAGCAAGGTGTGTCACGGTCCCTTGCCTCACAAGATGGGCTTTACCCTTGAAAGTGGTTCTTTTTTTAGGAAGTGTTTATTGGTAAGCCCTGTTCTTGATCTAGGAGTTTACAACTTTATGCTTGATTATCCTCACTACAGCTGAGAGGAGGAAGCAGAAAGCAGACTCTCCTAGCTTGGAAGGTCCCAGGGCTAAGGAGGCTCGCAAAGAAAGAAAAGTTCTAGAGAAGAAAATGGCTCTCAACAGAAAGAGGAAACGAGACTCCAGGTGCTTTAGTTTTCCTATATTATTTATTATATATATATATATATATATATATATATATATATATATATATGTGTTTACCAGAGAGGCTACGGCTGACTGACTATATTAAGTTTGATATATAAAATGAATGTACATTGTTTTATAACCTCCTATTTGTGGACCTAATGTTTTGTAGCATGCAAATTGTTAGTTGTAAAATCACTTTGTTACACGCTTAAGAAAGTGCTATTCAAATAAAGATCTTATAGGATTAGTAATACTGATGTAATAATTGCAAATAATAATTACAGAGGTTAATAATATTATAATCTTGGTTAACAGTGTTTAATAATGTTATAAAAAATTATCTTTTTTAGGAATGATGCGGATGTTTCAAGCAATAAGAAAGGAGATGCAGGAGTAGAAGGCAATAAGAAGGATGTAAGTGGCCATATATTTAAAAACTTTTGTTTTGTTCAAAATTGATATACGAGAACTGATCTGTTTTGATTGACAGGACGGGAAATTTTTGTCTGCAATGAGCTCAAAGCAAATGAGAAAACTTTCAGAGTCTGATGAAAGACGGAGGAGAAAGAGTGGGAGCATCTCAGAGGATTCCAACGAACCAAGAAAGATCTCGGACAAGAACCGGACACACTCCTTCATCCTGGACCTGGAGCAGGGTGCAGAAGAGCTACTGAAGCGGCCATCTGGGAAGTTTGACCGGCCATCTCGCAAGGAGTCACACACCAAAGACCGCAGAGAGAAAGAGCGCAGCCTGTCCGAAGAACATTCCAAAGTCAACCACAAGTTGGAGAAAAAAAGTGAAGGCCATTTGGATGAGGCTCGGCAGAAGGAAGGTGCTGATGCCAAGTTGTCCACCGATGACCGAGGGGAGAAGAAGAGCAAAGGCAAAGGTGACAAGAAAATGTCAGGGACCACAAGGGAAGTGAGGGCCTCTGTGTCCGAAGGTGGGTCAGAAGAGGGGGGTCTTAAAGATGCCATGGCTAAGAAAGGGAAGGGTCTGTCTTCAGAGACCACCAAAGTTGAGAAGGAACGAGAGAAAGAGAAGGTTCGGGAAAAGGAAAAAGATAAAGAGAGAGTGAAAGAGAAAGAAAGGGAAAAGATAAAAAATGAGAAGTCCTCCGTGAAAAGTGACTCAAAGCAGCCGCAGTGTTCAGATTTAACAGGCTCCTCAGAGGAGAGGTCGGATATGGATCCGTTGTCTGACAGCATCAAGAAGAAAGAGAAACAGCCCAGGGAGACCCTGAAGAGGTCAAAGAGCCAAACTGAGGACAAGCAAGTGGAGAAGCCCAAGTCTAAACCAGATAGCAAGGACATAGAGAAAGAGAAGCCCAAGGCAGAGTGTGGTATCCAGGAGAGTCAGAAGTTAGGCAAGCACGGCTCAGACATGGACAGAGATCCCAGAAAGTTGCGAGAGCCGGAGAAAGGAAAAGTCCTAGAAAAGTCCAGATCAAAATCGAGGGAGGAGCTGAAAGCGCAGTCGTCAAAGGTGGATAAGAAACCTCCAGGCTTGGAAGTCAAAAGCAAAGCCGGTGCCGCTAGCAGTAGATCAGACACATTAAAGGAGAGGAAAAGAGATGGGAGTGCGAAAGAAAGGAAGGGCTCAGAAGACATTGCAATAGATAAATTGGAAAGTAAGAGCGCCAAGAAAGTGTCTGAGAAAAAAAAGAAAATGCTGGAGAAGAAAGGAGAGAGTCAAGAAGACACAATAGGCTCCAAAGGAGAAGAACAGTCGGCCAAGTCTTCAATCAGCTCTCCGTCATTGGACACTGAAGAGTCTCCAGTACAAGGGAAACTGCTTAAAGACACAAGCACTGACTCGGATCCCACTGCCATGACAGCCACTGTCTGTGATGACGCTTACGATGCTTTAAGTGACATCACCCCTGAGCCCGAAGATGGGGACCTTAAGGTGCGACTCCGGGAGGTGGAACCATGTTCCCTGCCTGCCGAGGCAGATGCTCTTCTGACTCTTATGGACATCTGCACGTCAGCAGACGCTAGACTCAAGCAGAGAAGTGACTCCAGCAGGACCGAGGAGGGGGCTAGTCGAGTGGAGGAGGCCCCGGCTATGGCCATCCAGGACGCGGACATCAAGATGAAAGAAGCAGCTCTCACTCTGCTCTCCATGGATCCCGACAGCAAGGCGTCCCCCACTTCAGTAGCGACAGATACACAGCAGGAGCCAGAGGTGCGGACCCGGACCGATCCTAAACAAATGGAAACCTCCACACCCGAAGAACATGTTCAGGCAGTGTCTAAAACTTACCCGACAAGCAGTTCATCAGATAAGCCTCATGCAACGCAAGGTAATGGCACACTCTGTGACCGCTGTTTAATTTAACTGAGAGGAACATTGGCAACAGCAGGATCAACTTCAATTCTGAACCTGTTCATTTTAACAGTTGCGCTTGGCGATGATGAGAAGGAGCCAGTCGTGCCGAAGGTTCAAACTCCAGCTAATATAGGACCTCGGGTGAGCTGGTCTAACAATCTAGAATTGATGAATTATTATTATTGGAGTTATTATTAAATGGAGACTAACCATTTGACAATATTGTATGTAGGAGGATGGAACATTTTCAAAGGAGGGTCAGAAAGTCTCAAATAATGAGAAGATAAGTGATCCAGAGACACCACCGGAATTAATAGAAGTCTGCAAGCAAGGTAAGATTTTCCTGTCAAATTTCAATATTAAACAAATTCAAGTTTGGGATATTCTTGCTAGTATCAGACTTTGCTTCTGACGTCTTTTTTTTTTTGGTGTGATTTTAGCTCCAGACAAGATTGAGTCTGAACCCAAAGTGGCTGGAGTAGAATCCGCTGATGCAGAGGCTTCCTGTAAAAAGGGTATGACAGGCTCATTGTTCTAGAAGGCAGACCAGACAATGGTAGACCATTGGCTCTGTCCGGTTGCTTATATTGTTTTACTTATATTTTCCTTAGCAAAAACCCAGTTGGATCTTGCAAAAGAGGAGACGATGGTTGTGGAAGAGAACCAGGTCAAGATGGACATTGATAACATTAGTAAGTGATCAAGTAGACGTTGCAATAGGATACTTATGCTGTATACGTTAAATGCCCTGTCCACATTTAGATTTTGTGAGCTCACTAGTAGCTGTCTAAATGAATTTAAAAAAAAATATTTCTTATGTTGTATTTTATTTATTTTTATATAATAATAATAATAATAATAAATTTTATTTCGTTTTTAGCGCTTTTCTCGAGACTTAAAGTGCTTTACACAAATTGGTTGCCAATTAATTACACAGAACGAACAATGAATTGACTGACAGCTATCAAACACAACACTTAGTCTGAGTGATACCACGGCAGCCAATTTGCACCAGACTTGCTCACCCAACATATTGCGACAGACTTGCTCACACACTTAGGACACACAGACCGACTCCAGGAGGTGAATTGTCAGTGACTGGTCAGGGCACTGGTAGGAGAATGGAGCATGTTTGATGGTGGGAGGAAACCCACACATACATGGGGAGAACATGCAAACTCCACACAGAAAGGCCATTGGGTCAGGTGTGGTTTGAACCCAGGACCTTCTTGCTGTGAGGCACCAGTGCTAACCACTGAGCCACCGTGCTGCCAAGGTGATATAAATAAGAAACAAATGATAGCAATAGCATTGTTCAATAGTTTCTCTCTTTCACTTTTAGGTGGAGACCAAAAAGAAGAGGATAAAGCAAAACCACAATCGGTAAATCCTTTGTGGTCGGCGTGTTCACTGTCCATGAGCACTTACACATTTCAAACTAAAATTGACCAGTCATGCAAACTGTGATGCTACCCCTGTGTACCCTCCATGTTTACATTAGGCCAAGTCTGATGCACCTGTCGAGACAGAGGAGGTCAGAGAGACCAGGCGTGGACGTCCACCCAAACTCGTCAAGCAAAGTAGTGAGTCAATCGACCTATATAAATACAAATGTATCTGGTACTGTTATTCTTCCACAGATCTTTACTGCTGCCTTACTTATTGATGATCAACATGGGCCTGTATGGTCTTGCCTGGCTCGTGCTCTTGAATAACTGATTGTGGCCCTTTGTCGTAGGCAATGCGTCCAAGTCAGACTGCACGGTAGATGAAAAGGAAAAGTCACCAGAGCATAGAACCCCACGCAGGGGCCGGTTATCAAAGAGCAATACCGGGGACGAGGAGGAACAACCGACGGAGCCAGACAAGCCCGAGGAGACTCCCATCCGTAGAAGCAGGCGTTCCGGGGAGCAGGCCAAAGAAAACCCTAGCAGTAAGCTGATCACACACTTTAAGGACTATTGAATTTGTTGTACTGAGAGGAGCATCATGCGATTGTTGTTCCGGCCCTTTTGTGCACGTATTAATGTAGTGACTTCCCTTTTATCGTGTCGGATTTTAGGCCATCAGAAGAAAGATACTGAAAGCAAAGATGAAGATAGAGCAGAGACAACATTAGCCAAGAACCCTGAGGAGAAGCCAGAGGTGAGTTCAAATGTGTAAATCCAGAGATTTTACTATGGTTGATGTAGACTAGTATCAAAGACCATATCAGTTCATGGGAGATTTACTTTTTTTGCTTTGCCCTCCTTTTCTCTAGAAGGAGGAAAAGAGTGAGCAGAAGAGAGGCGGCCGCCGTGGCAGACCGGCCAAACTTCCGTCCCTCCAGCCAGAGGCCAAAGCTCCCTCTCCCCGGCAAGGAGCAACCGAAGAAGCTGCAAGCTGCCAGTCCACCAAGACCATTGACACTCGTGAGTTTGTCAGAATTATTCAAATATTCTGGAATTTCTGGTGTATTTTCTTGTATATTGATCACCTTGCTCTCCCAGGCAAACCTGCACTGAAGAGGAAGCGGTCCGAGGAACCAGAGGAGCTCAATACGGTGGGAACCAATCTTTTCCCTTATTGGCTTGTTTTCCAGCCTTTGGTCTCTGGTACGCTCACCCTTAGGGATGGGGGCAGGTCCTTATGTTGTCCCACTGCCTAAACGTCTTCTGTATCGGAAGGCATACACATATTACTGTATGTTAGTGAGTTCTAATTATAAGATTGCATGTATTTTATTTTACTATGTAGGTGACCCTTGACAGTGACCAGCTGGAACAAGGCGGGATGCCTCCCAAAGAAGAGATTGGTAAGTGCGCACACACACACACACTTTCACACACCAATTGTACACTTTCGCAACAGAATAATGTCTTGAGTGGCGCCATCTTTTGGCGTTTTGTTTTACAGTGAGTCCCACAGAAAACCAAGCAGAGGAAAAGGAGGAAGGTTCTAGTGACAGTAAAACAGAGGAAGTAAGTTGGTGTTTAACGCTGATAGATGAAAAACTATACGTTACCACGCTCAACTACTAAGCAGAGCTTGTTTTGTTTCTGTCATCCTTGCAGGGTGAGGAGGACAAAGAGGCACCCCAGAAGAAGCCTCTGCGCAGGGGACGGGCCTCAAAAGGAGCCGTGGCAGCTAGTGAGGATTCAGGTACAGCTCGGGAAGTTGGTGCCAGACATCACTGGGTCAACAATAGGATTAAACTCTTGCATGCCTTGATTTATCAATATTGTAACTCAAACAACTTTGGTTGGCAAACAGACTCCAAGTAGTCGTTATGTCTCAGTTTGCTGAGGAAACCTTTGTCATATTTTAGTGCAGCTGCTTTTTATGACTGTCTTGTCATAAACAAAATTGTTTTTTTGTCTTAAACAAAAAGACAAAATTGCAGATGATAAAGAAAGCGACCCAAAAGAAGAGGAAGAAGATGGTGACAATCAGGATGACGAGGAGGGATCCAAGGCTGTTACTAAAACACGGGCTGCATCTCGGCTAGAAGCTGAAAGGTATCACTAACAGTCAAGGAGTTAAAACCCACCTACCACCATGCTTAGAGTAGGTTGTGTTTCATGGTCAAAAAGGATGAGGGATTAATTTGTGTTTTCCCTCGTCTTCCAGAAACAAACCAAGTAAGCCATCCACCCGGGCAAGTAGGCAGAATGCAAAAGAGGAGACCGCAGGAGGCACACGGTAAGTTGATTAGAGTGTGTTTGTTTATATGTTATGCTCGCCTTTCAAACTAAAAGTATTGTAAAATAACTTTGATAACTATAGACAGATCATTTGGACATACTTTTTTTTAAATTACCCTTAATAACACAACGTTATATAACTCTTATACGGACTGTTGCTCCTTGTTTTCCTTGCCAGTGGAACCAGAGGCCAAGCTGCTGCGGCAACCAAGGGAGGTCGTAAACGAGATGCCAGCCCCCCTGTGGTGCGCACTCGAGGGGGACAGAAATTGGAGGAGCCCCCTTCCAAGAGAGCCAAACGATGAAAGTACTTGACAGCAACTGACTGCTTACCCCCAAGCATTATATTTGCTAGCAATGTTCATTTTATAGTTTTACGTGTAAATAACCTCTTAACATTTTAGCAAGATTTATGCATACTGTTACTCACAGATATCACTGACTTTACCACTCTTGCGATCTAGTTACCTTATAGTTCATTAAAGCTCATTTAGTGCTATGGTCTTTCTATCATAGTGCAACCTAAATTTTTTTAAATACTACTTTAGGCATGGATGTGTTCTTGATCTGATATATCGCAATGCCATATTTTGGCTAGTAACAGAACTGGAGTATTAGATGTAGATGTCGGTTCCTCATTGAATGGAATTCTTGATTGTTTAACAGTTTGTCACAGTTTGAGACAACTGAATTTTTGTAAATAGCATTTGTATGAAGTTGTAAAAAAAATTAAGAATCAGTAAGTCCCAAAAAGTGCTTTTACAGTTATCCATTAATGCATTTTTATTAAACTGTGTTTGCATAATTTTGAATTATGCACATGAAGTCTACATATTCATTCTGTGAATGCAAAGGAGCCAATGAACTTCCTGATCAGTTAATGTTTTTTTTTCATGTCCTTACAAGAAGGTATACTGTTTTCTTTTTAATTGGTGAATCTTTGTTTCCATCCATCAAAAGAATATTGGTGTACAAAATAAATACTGTTTGTTACTGTAGTATAATATAGTTTTCCTGAATAAGAGCACTGTAAATTCCAATTTAGAAAGTAAAATTTCCTGTGTGTTTCATTTAGTTTAACCATGGAACTATAAACAATTCTGTCAAATACAATAACAGACCCTTCCAAGATGCTTATGGTGCTACATCTCTGACAAGTTTTCGTTAGAAGTTTAGTTCATAAGAGTACATGTAAACAGATGCTTGTTTATTTTTGCCAAATTTCTGTGTGCTTCTTATTAAATGTCTGTGAAAAGTATAATTTGTTTTGTAAGTGGTCACTGAGCCCTGCTGTCAGTATTGATTGAAATTAAAAAGTGATTAAATACACTATATTTACTGTAAATTGTTTAATTCCAGTTCAAAGTTTTCAAGGATTTGATTGCATTTACATTCACGCTTATGTGAGTTTTTTTAAGCTTGGAGAAATGGAAATGTATAAAAATGCCAAATTAACAGATGTCTCAGCTTAGTGTAAAATTTTGGATTCACGAAGCCCTTGACCTAATCTTACAATTAATGTAGGATGTGTCTCAGACTGTTGATACATATAGCACTTTGAATTTACTGCAAATCTATCCGAAGAGATTAATGGTTTCATAAGATTTTACATCCCCAACTTCTGGACAAGATGAAAACTTTTAAGGGAGGGTAGATATTTCCAAATGTTAAGGTGCAATTACATGCGTGGTACCATATGTATACAGATGATTCGTTTTTATCATTCACCTTTCACTATTATCTCTTTAATGCTATGTTTCCATGTTGCGTAAAGGGATATGCTGTCTGCCATGTGTAAATAGCTTAAGCCTGAATCAATCAGCCAAGAGGAGAGAAGACGAGAGAACATTCCTGCATACTAAAAGGTGGATAAAACTGCCAAACTAAAATTGAAATATGCCACCATCATTAACACGTTACAGATATTTAGTAAATAATCTCTGTACCTGAGCTCTCAGGATCCAGGAACATTGAAAAAGGCAACGAAAGCTTCCAGAGAGGCAGTATTAGGTTTCCCAACCATTCCTGTGGAATACTAAATCTGATTTCTTTAAGGTGTTCTGTCCAGGTATTTCCTGGTTCTGAAACCCAAGCTTTTAATATATTGGCTCAAAAAATCTTATATAACATTTCAGATCATCTTTCATTTGAGGCTCTGCGACTAGAACACTCTTTCAATGATTGACACCTTTTGGAGGATGCATGGCCTTCATGTTCAAATAACTGCACACCTAATAACTCCTAACTTGTGGTTTTAAAGAGGAGGAATCCCTAGTCTAGGCCCTGAAGGACAGTAGGTGTAGTATAAGTAAGTACTTGATAACATGTCATTTGCCTGGTTGGTATTGTCATTTACAGTCACTTGGCCCAAATTCCACTTCGGCAATGATGTGCACAGTACATGTGACCGCAATGTCACAATATAATCAAAATCAGACCAAAATGGTTATGGCCTACATATGGTCATCTTGGACTCTAAGACTAAGAGGGTCTGTAAATAAATTGTTGTTAGTAGTTAAACTGAAATAAAACCGATACTTTGTGGAAAGGTTTTTTGACTACAGGTTATCGGGTTGTCAACTACTTATCCAGGGAGGACATTTAGCATTTTCCTTTAGATTTTATACATTTACATTACATTACTTAATACATGACAGTACGTCTGGTGCTGGGTAGCAATACGGTTTATCCTGTAGGGAACTGTGGAAAGCTAGCGGTTTCCCCCAACTGCCAAGTTAAATTGTAAGCCTTATGGGTTTGATCAGAGGGGATTGTCCCAGACGGCCTAACTGGGGGCTTTTAGGAGAAGGGGCTCCCTCCCTTCTACTCTCCGTTATGGGAGTGGTCTTTCCTCTGCTGGGGATTTGGCCAAGCAACTGGCACTGAACATAATGGCCTACCATTCAAATGCTCCTCTTACAAGACATAAAGGTTAACAGGTGTTTAACGTCAGAAAATATTTCATACGGGAGTCACAGAAATAGAGAAATGCAGCAGAGAAGCATAGTATCTCTACGTTTTCTTTCCATCCTTTTGCACAACTATGATAACTCCGTGGCTTAGACCAGCGCTGAGGACCCAAACTGAAGATTGACTTCTGCCATTTGGAGCTAGAGATTGGCATGTCAACAGCTGGAAATGGATGAGTACATCAAAGTATGGTTGTTTGCACATATAGTCAACAATGCAATGATAACAGTGCAAAGTGAAAACATTATTTCAGTCATAAACATAAAGGGGAATTCATGCATTATTTTGGCTTCAGAAAATGTGAAATTGGACAAACTGAAAGCTCATCAGTAAGTTATTTCTCATAGTGTACACTATATTTAAAAGACTGTTTGAGCTATTGAATTCAGACAAAACATTTAAAGCACTTCAAATAGGTCTTTGTGTTCTTATATCCCCAGAAGTGAGCTTAATACTTAAATACTTATTAAATCTGGTCTTTAAAGTTTCCATAACTAAACCATGTTCAAAGGTGATGTGTTGCATCTGACATAGTTTTCATGAAAAGGTTTCCATCTTTGGAAGGACATCTTTATTGAGGCGTGAGGCCAGAGAAAAGGTAACACCAAGCACTTAGACATGAAAAGCCTCCAAACAAGAGAAGATTTTCATGACTGTTCCTTTTATTGTCTATTGCGTGCCAACGGCATGATAGCTCACTTGGCAGCATAGTCTTCCTGAAAATTCTCAATAAATCATGTCTTTGCTATCCACACAAATTAATTGGACTGTAACTGTGAACTATCCCCCTACTGAAAAGTGCTCCTGTATTTTTGAACGTGAGCCAAGTAATGTCCTCACTACTTTGAGTTGTTTTGAATAACTTTCAAGAAGAGGAGGGAACTAGAGGGGCTGCTCTCCCCTTGTCTCTTGGTTCCATTTACAATATTAAGTGCGTGGCCAAAAGGGTTCATCCATTTAGTGGTTCATCGCATGCAAGGATTATTTTTCTTCAGAAAAAAAATGAAGATTAGGATGGTCGAATCATTACTAAGGCAACTAAAAGCATGCTTATGGTTGGTGGCAATCCCCTTCTATCGTCCCTCCACTTTACAACGTTGAAGTTGATTAAGGGTGCTATCATGGCGGATTTGATATCTGGTGAGAAATGCAATAGGCTTTTTGGAAGCATTTATTGCAAATAGCTCTTGGCAGTGCCCTCTCATGTATTGCTCCATCTGAATACAATTTGGCAGTGGTTCTTGTAAGAAAGAGGGAGAATGGCGTGCTGCGAGACTCCTTTCTCATACCAGCACGCAGGACCTGCTATAAACACACACCCTAGAGAGGAGGGGAAACAGAGAGGTTACCATGGTGCTGGCATGCTGCGGCATAGAGAAGGATTTCTCTTAAAAACATAAGTGCCTGTGCAGGCTTGGAAATGGGTGGGTGGGAGTTGGAATCTATCTAACATATCATTTTGTTAAATTATTTGGATTTAACATTTCAGTTGCACTGAGAATTGTTCAAATCTAGGGTAGATAAAACCATTCTGGACAGAATGTTGTGATAACGCTCCCAGAAATGGTTTACCATGGATATGGTATGCTTGTGCAGTGTTGTTGATAATGCTCAAGCGAATCTTATGCATCCCATGCCTGCTGGGTTGCATGCCGTTAAATCTGTATTCTGTACACATGTCAATGAATATCTCTTAACA
Organism: Galaxias brevipinnis; assembly: GCA_036023535.2. Taxonomy (NCBI): domain Eukaryota; kingdom Metazoa; phylum Chordata; class Actinopteri; order Galaxiiformes; family Galaxiidae; genus Galaxias; species Galaxias brevipinnis. Next base: position 28,726 of record JAVQIZ010048167.1, read on the forward strand.
GCCAGTAGAGGTCCTCTCTTATAGGTAAGGTAGGCAGTTAGTGGCTCTCTATTACAGCACATAAATGACATTATTATTACCAATAAAACACAAAGAAAGAAAAGCGGATAGGCTTCTGTTAGGGCTATAAATGAGAATGTCAAGATGCTCTCAGTGGATTCAATTTTACCTTTAATAATGTTCTTATAGCTTGTAGGGGTAATAGTAGCTCTCATAGTGAAACATTTAATAGGGATAGTATTGGCCTAGTGGGTATGACTGCTACCTGGTGGCTACAAGTTCAAATCCCACCTGGGACCACCTTCAGCAACCACTTCAACCCTAATTGCTCCAGGGGCACTGTCCCTGTAATCTAAATTGCAATTGCATTGGATTAAAGTGTCTGCTAAATTATGTAAATTAAATTAAATGTAAATGTAAAATTAATCACACAATTGTTGCAATTACTAATATTAACTAATACTAAATTCAAATAACGAATTAGGGTCATATGAAAACCATCAATACATCTAAAGCATATAGTAACCTTAAAAAAAAAGGTTTGGGCATGATAAAAAAAGAAATCCCCTTAGCGTCTACCAGTCATATCCTCTGTGACCACTAGATGGTATAGGAAATACATGCAACAGGTCTGCAAATATCGTCAAAAACCAATAATACTTTAATTTAATCGATATGTTTTGCTAAACTGAAGTTACTAAACGAATGCTTAGAGTGATTAGCCTATGGTTAATCTTGTTTAGAAAATGTGCAACGGACAACTAAAAACTCATTTTCATGGTAAAATGTCGGTGTATCAAATGGTAAATTGGTATTCAGTCCGGATAGAAAGATTCAAATGACTTTTTATAATGGACTTCATAA
>JAVQIZ010048195.1:0-10908 GCA_036023535.2 Galaxias brevipinnis
TTTCTAACCGTGCATTTTTTACCCCCCCCCCCCCCCCCATTTCTGTTCTCTTGGCGGAGGCAGTCAGGGGCTGAGTGGGAGTCGAGACCTCTCCTCCAGATTACGATGGGAGGTATAAATACACGTCTCATGGTGAGGAAACAAGATGGAGCCAGGCCCTCTGCGATAAGTCCAGGGAGGGGAGGGGGGGACTACCCCCAACACCCCCGCCTGTCGACTCTGTCTGGAGCCTGCTGAAACTGCAAAGCCCCGATAAGAGTGCACAGTCCTGTACCCAGAGTCCCCAGCTCCTAGATACTGGTGTGGGTTGGAAGAGATTTCCCAATGTGGTGCAAGGGTAGTGTTTCTCCACCCACTTTTAACATTTTTAACAGCAGAGCTGATTATGTTGGTGTGTGTGTGTGTGTGTGATGGAGCAAACTTTGAATTGGGTTGCGAAGGCTTGGGCTGGCAATGGGATTTATTCGTGGATGTGAGAAGTACTCGACAACTGGAGAATGTTTTGTTATTTAAATGCGTTATAAATTGGTAAAACGTTTTCAAATGATAAAATGTTATTAGATAATCCACAAATAATTTCTGATCTAAAATTGATTGAATATATGCCTTTTGATGCGATACATGCCTAATCAATTAATGAAGGCCACACTTGTCAAGCTAATTTCCATGCAAATGGACTATTTCCTGTGCTTTGAAAGTGTCCACAAAAAGGCGATGAATCACTTCAAAGTCTTGCTTTGTGGTGCTCCAGAGAGCGAGCAAGCAGGGGACATCAAAGTGGAGGTCCAGACAAAACAGCAGAGTCAAAATAAACCTTGTTTTAATAACAACAGTTGGAAAGACTGTACATCAGCTAGAAGAAAAACAGTACCAGTTGTTCTAACTGAAGAAGCAACGTAAAAAAGGCCTGAAATCTACCCAGTTTACAACGATGACGTTTATAGAGCTTGATTATAGATGCAGGGTCACTTGAAACAGTTTCATAACAATCATAGTCAATTCTTTCAGTCCTATAATTCAAGATTGATAGCCTTTTAGCAACTAATTTGTGTCTTAAATTTATATAGTTTTTAAATACTGAATTAAAAAAGAAATTGACAATAACCCCTCTTGTAAGGCAGTGTCTCAACACAACATAACATTCCACCATTTCTTCAGAAGAGTGTAAATATCTAGATAGTTATTTTAGAGCATTCTAACTGTTTAATAAGGCCATTTCTGGTATGTTGGTTGAGTTAATTATAACATGGCACTTCGGTTTAAAGAACATTTTTATAGTTGGCATAAAGGTTGGATGTAGCATCAATCAGTATAAAATAAAAATGATTGTTAGAGGAAAAAAAATCACAAAAATACAATAATCCCATCTACAACACTAAATTAATTTGACTGATTTAAAGTTCAGAGCGGGAATCACCCCAAAGCTGAAAACAGTAGCACCAGTTGGACAAATACAATCAAACATTTTCTGGTGAACAAGGACTTGACAAAACAATGGCACAATAAAGTTACAAATCACTCTGATATATAAACACTTATCATCTTTTCAGATTAAAGTAATCCAAGCATAAAGGTTCTACTTAATACAAGGCAAATATTCTCTAAGGCTTTTGAGTGTATAACAGGCAATTATTATCACAATCTATTCCTCCGTTGAAGATATCAGGAAAGGTGTTGTGCTAAATGAATCAATATCATAATCCCCTCATGATGACGAAGGCAACCGGGTCAAGCTGTACTAATCAGTCGTAAACTTACTCAAGTACAATTAGGACACATTAAAAGACAATTATGTAATTATAACTATACGTCAGGAGTGAGGAAATGGGAACTAACGACATCAAAACAGTATATAACTTGAGCCAGCAAATGTATCTTAGCAACTAAATTATCATCGTCTGGAATATTTGCATTTGACACTAATGGCTAATGATAACTAAGTTATGTTAATTATATGATCGCTTTCGTAAATACATGCTTGGTAAGGCAAGAGGGCTCACAGTGTAGCCCAATTTGTGTTCAAATGACGGGCTTGGTTCGCTGCCGATACTGTAGTTGATAAATATATTGTCTTTCTTGGCACAGACCTGACTCTCACCTCACATTGAAGAATCACTTGTGATTATAGTCACTTTAATACCTCATGTATATATTATAGATATATATCTTCTCTCTCAAATCCATAATCATCACTTCATTAATTAATACAAGCTCTGGTGCACCGTTGCAATATAAAGTGGAATGTGGCTTATTTGAAACAAAAACGCAAACAAACAAATATAAAGAAAAACGTGTACCATAAGTTAGGATTTGGTCCGAATAGCCAAAGGTGTGTTATTTTAGCTCAAAAATTGATCCTGTGAATGAACAGCATGAGTCAATGTTCGGAAATACACTGGGGCATTCCTGCTAAGAAAAACTGAATCATTTGAAGACCACATGGTAACATACACTGTTCGTCATGGAGCAGATAAGTAGGAAGGATAGATTTAAACCTCGGCTAACATGAATCAAGACAGGGCAGACAGTAATGGTCACTGTCCCAATTTCGTCTTTCAGTTACGTACTAAGGTCTGAGATTTGAGCCAAACCACCCAAAATGGTGAAACGGCTGAACAATCACAAGTGTTAAAATGTCCGAATGGTACACTGCACTAAGAGCCATGAAGCTCCTTGATTTTGATTTTCAGTGGTTGCTTGGTAACTAGAGAGACACACGAATATTCACAGAAAGAAAATAAAAACAGTTGACGGGACATGAAGACGAGCTATAGTAGTTCTTGGATCAAAGTTCTCCCCCAAATACGAGATACAAGACACAGAAAACATGTATGAATATCCACACAGACACATTGTAAGGCTAAACGGCGTTCACTACAATATAGTGCAGGGCTTTTTGTCCTTGAAGGGGTTTTCGGAGGCATGGATGCCCATGAGTAGGGGGTCGTACTTTGCGTGTTCACCACAATAGTGCATGAGGTCCGCAGAAGCTTTGGACACCTGCAGGACAATGCAAAGACGCCGAGTCAGCAACAATACGTATAGGTCAAATACAATGTACTACCAAGCATACAGTAACAGTCAAAAGTTTGGACACTTTCCCATTCACTTTAATGGAAAAGTGTGTCCAAACTTTTGACTGGTGCTGTGTATATATAAGTATAAGTGAACAACAGTCATAAGCAAAATGTACAATTGATGATGATTACAACACTAAAATTGAATTTTTTTTTTAAATCACAAAAGGTACAATAACTTTTTCCAATCTACAACATTTCAGTAATTTACTAAGTTGCTGACAATTCTAACACTTTCTATCTCTGCCTAAAACACCCCTTTTGGGTTTAGCCTTTGGTTATCATGTGTTGGTGTGGATGTTGGATGAAGGCGCGCCGCGATACCTTTATCCTCTCGATGCTAGCCTCTATCCTCAGCTGCTGCACCGTCCTCCGGGCATACGCTAAGTTGTTGCTGCTGCTGCTGGGCATCTTGGAGGACATCTTGGATGAGGGATACTACTCGGACCTTTGCATGGAACACAGCAGCATGAGCGAGGAGATCCTTTTAGTTTTTTTTTTTTTCTTATTGCATTTTATGTTTTATTTGCAAAATAGTTTATTACACAAAGTGGGTTTAAAAGACGAGGAGCTTTCACCCACCTTTAGTGAAGCCTTGTAGATTCTAGCAGGAAAACCTGCATCAAAAGAAGGCAGAGAGAGCACTTATTAGTTGTTAAACTGGTAGAAATGTTTTGTTTTTTTCTTCAGATTAATCAACAGTTGTTTGTTCCCATGGCGTTTACAGAGTGTGACTGTAAGGAAAACACACCGACGTCAGTCGGAAGCGGGGCTCTGATAAAGAGACATAGCCGTCCACTTATGCCACAGCAGTTTACTGATAGTGTGGGCTTACATGATGTAAACATCAGCAAACTCTGCTACAGGGCTTAAGCTTAAATTGAGCATGAGACAAGTCCGTTTACATTGACCACGCACGGTCAACACTGTGATGTCAAACCTTTCTAGATTTTTCCTCTCGTCGGGAACATAGCCATGTTTTATTGTAGGAGTGTGGAGGCAGTGTTTTGCACGGAGGCAGTTCGGCTGGTTGAGCAGGGACCAGACTCTACACAGAGGCATGGGTCAAGGCGGTCAGCACCCAACGCCTTTTTTTTCGCCTCGCCACTTCCTGTTCCACGGCCAAACTCTTCCCCTAAGTGACGCGGTGAAGGGTTTCCTCGTCTCAGACACACAATGCTAAGTCAACACGGGCGACCGGACCTACACACCCGCCCACTCGCATGCACACCGTCACCCAGACCAGCTGCAGAGCCCGTGGCAAACTAGCGTGTTCTGCATTCGGTGAGCGACACAAGTGCTCTTTGTTCCATTGTAGGTGGTGCAGGAGGCAAACAGGGAAGAGAAGTGGTGGTAGATAGAGATAGATAATAGCTGGGAACGAGACTCCGGGGGGAGGGAGAGGGGGAGGGATTGAGGGAGAAGGGGGTCTGGGAGAAAAGGAGGGGGGGGGGGGGGGGGGATTGATGGAGGGAGGGAGAAGGGGGTCAGGGGATTGAAGTTCAGTCGGTGGGAGTCAACGTTTTTGTCCGGGTTCCAATTCCGCTTCCTGCTAATCATTTACAGGGTGATGGGAACATGCCTGGACACATCCTCACTTTCCCGGTAGCTCCGGTTTCACACACTTTCTCCCTCCCTTCCTCCTCTCTCGCTCTCTCTCCCTCCCTCTTCCTCATTCTCTCTGCATCTCAGAAATTCTTTCTGTTTTCTCTGTTTTACTTTCTGTGGTTTTCTCTCTTTAAGTTGGTGTGTCCAGTTCACCAATTTGTTTTTGCTTTTTTTGTGTGTGAGTATTTCTCCCCCTTTCTTTCTCCCCCTATTTTACACCTTCTATCTTATCTTTGTGTTTCAATTCATATCTGCTCACTCACAGCAGGTACAGGAAGCTGCAAGCCTCTCCTTCTGAGAACTCCAATTGAGCAATAAACAGAAACTCAACTGCCTATAACACCCCGAGAGGCCAAAAGACAAACAGAGAGCTTCTTCAGGGAAGGACTATTTATTCAAGTATACCGTAATAGCAACCTAAGAAAGACCTTCCTACAAAGACCTCTCATTCTGTCATTCTTCTTTTTTTTTTTTTTTTTTTTTTGCAACTGATTGACAAAGGGTGTGCAATGATAATACAACCTGCAGTGGTTGTACGTTAAGTTCCTGTTCAAACAGTACAGTCCAAAAAAAGAGAACAAAGTGTGTCTGTGCCTCATTTCAAAATATTGCAGAAAAAAAAAATCTGCTCTACTCCCCTGTTTGCAAGGAGCTGTGGGAAAAAAACAATAACTAGACAAGAGACACTGGAATTAAAGCGGCGACTATAAGTTAGTAGCTAGCCTTCTTATCACTTTACACCTTAGTTTGACTGCTTCAGGGACCTCATGGCCTAACCAGAGTATGGATTCTGCAACATACTTTTCATGTTACTGGACAGTGCCCCTCCAGCTCTTTGTGGAAGCAGACAGGAGTGGAGGGGGATTTGGTATTAATTTTTTTTTTGCAGAGTAGCCTTTGGTTTGGGCGAACTGATTAAACCATGATGTTCCATGCGTAAAAATAGGCCCGGCCACGTTCAAATCGTAAACGGTATGTGGTCTAAAGCAGAGCTCCGTGGTTTCCCTGCCTGTAAACCCCATTGCAGCACATGCCAGTAAAGACGGATGGAGACTTTTTTTTTTCTTCACAGATTCAACTCCCAGTAAGAAGCAGCGAACGTAAAAAATGTGCGACCAAACATGTTTTAATGAATTGCGCGTGTCACAGGCTGACATAACATCTTCCTTGCGCGAACCGTCCTTGTGCAATGCTCTGTTCAAGCGCTGCCGCCAACAAAGAAAAAAAAAGACTACTCTGGTTTACGAAACTGCGTTGTATAAGCAGACCTCAAGGCCAGTCACCTGAGTCCCATTTTTACATAAGGTCCCGGGATGTCCTGAATTGCTTTTACGATGAAGTCGTAACAGCTTCACGGATATTCTAGGAACCCACTGGGAAAGAATTCTCTGCATGATTTTCCACCGTAAAAAAAACGGACAATGCCATAGGGCTCTTCTAACAATGAAGTGCAGTGAGATGGTATTCAGTTGCTCCCCGATCTTTCATCGGGGAAACATCCCCGTTTGGGTTCTCACGTGAAACAATGGCTAAACATTGACATCCTCTTTTAGGAAACCTTCCCATGGTTCCCTTGAGAGAAAGCCTCGCTACTACTGGACCCAGTGGGACGACTCACTGTCTCTTTTCACTCGTGCGTTTCAATGTCACTTGAAAAATGAGACGTAACGCGGACGTCGGGGAGAGTCGCTCTGTAGCCGTGTCCGCTGCGGCGGCCGCGGCGGCTGCAGAGGAACAAACTCCCGTGGCCTGGTCTCAAACCCAAAAAGACAGGCTCGAGCGCCACGCGTGCATCTAAACGACGCCCCTCTAAATTTAGACCGTGACTCCACTTCTCAGTTAACAAAGATTAGAGACTATAGGCTGCTTTTTTTCTTTCTTCTCCTCCTCCACGGTCCTAAAAATACCAGCTCGGCCAGCTAGGGAGGAACGATAAAGAATGAGAGAGAAAGAGGCCGTTGTGTGTGTGTGTGCGTGTGTGTGTATGTGTGTCTCTCTCTCTGCTCTCTCTTCCCCCCCTCTCTCTCTCTCACTCTATCCCTCTCTCTCTCTCTCCCTCTCTCTCTCGCTCTCGCTCTCGCTTCTTTCCAGACCCACCAAACTGGAGGGATTTGTGCTGCTGCGTGCCGGCAGAGGACCCAGCCCAGTGAGTCAGCCTGAGCAGACGGTCCTGCGGGGGCCTCTGATCCCAGGCCAGCCACCGAAACCACCACCTCTTTGCTCCAACCCGTCTCTACCAGTGGCCACACACACTAAACAGCCAAACCCATCCTTCCTTTACAGGAGCCCCTTCCCCCGTGTGTGTGTGTGTGTGTGTGTGTGTTTGAAGTGACTGGTGTGCAGTGGGGTGGGCTGTGCGGTGGTGGGGTGGTCTCCCTCTGATCCTAGGTGGTAGCCTACTGTACGACTACTGCACGGTGGTGACTGAAACACACACACATCACACACACCCTTCAGCCCTCATATTGAAACCTCAATAGGACCACCTACAGTATGGAGTGGCCCCATTGCTTAACTGTACTAACCATACACACACACACACACGCACACACACTCCACCCACGTGCAATTCATTACCTCCGTGTTCAAAGCCCCCCGATGGAAAAGGCCCCCGACGTGAATCACTTCTTGCGTTAACTAGATGAACACAACAGCGAGGGCCTATTGATGTGCAATTAAAAAGAGAGAGCGCGAGAGAGAGAGAGAGGAAAAAGAGAAAACTCTTAATGCTGCTGCTGCTGCTGGCTAACCCAGAAGGAGAGACCCCGCCCCCCCTACCCCCCCTGGACTGGCTGTGTGGTCCACAGAGGGTGTGAAGCTGATACGCGGGCATACCACGGCACTTTGGACACTCCGCCGAGGACTCAAAGGGCCGAGGGCACACACAGGTTGAGTCACTTGCAGCTGGGTAGTACTCAATCCTCAGGAATGCAGGAACAGGAGTGGAAAGGACAATGGAGGAGCAAACAACAACGCTGACAGGGAGCCACGGGGCTCCTCCTCCTTGAACTTTGATTCGTTAACCTCGATTAAAGTTGATTCACTGCAAATATGCAAATATTGCCTGGATACGGACTCCATCATCTTTGATCTAGCGCTCTCTCTCTCTCTCATTGTCTCTCACTATCTCTCTCTATCCCGCTAGTCTGCAGCCGGAGTCGGAAAGTAGTTAATTTTACCCCGAGCGTCGACAGAAGCGCCTAGAGGCCATTAAAAAGGTCTCCGAATGCGTACGGTGTCTGTGAGGCTGCGACGCGGCCACGCTCTCCCCCTCTCTCCCTCTCCCTCTCTCTCTCACATGGAAACAGTGAAACGAGATCTTTGGAGTCTAGACACACGTCTGCCGCTTTGAACTTGGAGGAGTTCAAAGACATGCTGGGCTGTAGGCCAGAGACGGTCTATGTCTCTAACACACACACACACACACATACGCACGCACAGGCAAAAATACAAACCCACAGTTATTTCGGGCAAAACGGGCAAAAACACAAACCCACACAGTTATTTCACTCTCCCCAACACACACACACACACACACACACACACACACACACAGAGTTGTTGTCTGTCCCTGTCTCTCTGGTACCTGGAGTTCCCTCCTCTGCAAGCCAAGCTAAAAGTAGCCCTGCTCTCGCCTCACTCAGCACTTTTCACACTGAATGAAAAACGGGCCACTTATGCTCCGTACTACAAGACCTGCATTGTGGTAGGACCGAGAGACCAGCAGCGCCCGCCAGGCAACCTCCCGTTTACAGTAAACACTGGGGCTGAGTTAGCTTAGCTCCTCGGCTTATGGAGACCCAGCCAAACACTGCAGGCCTGTTCTGCTGAGTACAGTGAGATCGCTAGAATAAGTCACTGGGAAAAAAGGGGGAGGGAGGGAGGGAGCGGGGAAAGAGAGAGAGAGAGAGCGAGCGAAAGGATGCTGATGGCTGTTTATCAGACTGTGAGAAACCCTTAGCGGACACGGAGACAGGGAGAAACAGGGAGAGACGGAGAGAGAGCATGAGGTCACCCTGAACAGAGGGGCTTTCGTAACGGACTGCTCGGAATACACAGCCTCTTCGGCTCGCCCGGGGCAACCGTTGCCATGGCCACCGGCCAAAAGTGAGTGGCCAGCGTTTTCAAAGTTTGGAGCTGACAGTTTAAGTAACCTCAAGGGAAATGAGATTCCTCGGTAGATAAGACAGGTACTTAAGGGCAACCAGAGGTCACTGCTGCTGATGCTGCTTTGACATGACCTATGACCTCAGAAAGATCGGCGTGATCCTGCTAGGACGAGTCGTTTTCTCCGACTATGGGAGTAAAAGGTTATTTTAGTCGATGCTAGGGTAGGAAGAAGGCGGAATTCCCCTGGATTTTCCCAGGCTACATAAATCCGTCAATGGGAGGTCAACGACTCCAAGGCTCTGAACAAACTGGAGGAACACGCAAGGAAGTTCACAAAGTTATGCAAATTCACTAAACACCTACAAACGGCATTCAACCGTCCATATACATTTCATCTCCTTAAGGGGAAAAACCTTAAAATTTTTAGTGAATCAGAAAGCTTACACACTAGAAACTAATAAAGGAATCCGTAACTACACTTTGATACTAGAGTATATTATTGTCAGTGGCTGGTAAACGTGCAGGAGACAACCAGAAATACATGTCCCAGCACACACGCACGCACGCACGCACACACACCTGTCAGCATGCGTCCTAACACAGCAGCAGCAGTAGCAGCAGCAGTTCACACAGAGCTCCCAGGAGGCTAACAGAAGGTAAATATCAGTGGTGAGACAGGAGACGGCACCACCCAGCAGAACCCATGCGTGGCCCCCAGAGATAAGCCTCGTCTGCTGGGGCCCCCCTAGCGTCCCCTCCCATAGCAGGGGTCGGGTCGGACAGCCTCGTGGAAAAACAGGGCAGTGGTGAGTGTGTGTGTGTGTGTGTGTCAGCGGCTATAATTATAGACTCAACATTCAATTATGTCTGCACAAGGTTGTGTTTTCTGTTGTTCTGCAAGTTCTGCATAATATTATTGGGTAAGTGTTTAAGCCAGAGGTACAATAGACCCCTCTCTCAGCCAAAGCCTATAATAGTTGGGGCATTTTCACTCTGCAAAAAAAACAAAACTCCTCCAAAAACCCAGAGCACTGATATGATCTGCTAAGATGGCAATCACTTTCCAAATGCAATCGACACTCTGGAAATGAAAGAATAAGCTCAGTAGGAGTGGCTGGATCGGCTGCATGGTCCACAGGAATGCAGGGGGCCGGTTGTGTGGAGGTTACAGGTGGGGAGGGGCCTCTGTGGTCCTGGGTGAGCGGACCCAAACTCTGCCCCGTCTAGACAGAGGACTAGACGGAGCTCACTTCACACTGAGCCACAAAGCCTGAATCCCCATGTAATTACTGCGGGCCCACTCACTGTCTCTCTCAGTGTGAGTGTGTGTGTGTGTGTGTGTGTGTGACTGTCTCTCTCTCTCTCTCCTGCAAAACCAAAATATTATTCAGTCAACTGTGGTTTTTTTTGCTTCTTTTTTTTGTTGCCGTGTAACAACCGATGAATAACAGTGTGTGTGCAACAAGAGACTTGTGTGGCAACGACGACTACTCACGAATGAGGACTTTGCATTTCATGGAACGGCTCTTAAGTGCGTCTGCCCTTCCAAAAATAAAATAATGATTGGGAGCAGACTGTACCGCCACTGTACACTGTGTGTTGGCTGCGCCTCCAAGGAACACTGATACCATCCACCTCCACCCCAGGGGAGCCCAGCCCGGGCCCTGCCCTGCCCTGCCTGGGTGTCAGCGGCACCACACAGGGAACACGCCGTGTCGACAGCATGCACGCTCGCACACACACACACACACACACATATATATACACACACCTATATACACACACACAGAGGGAACAGGCTGTGCCGACCGCACGCGCGCACGCACAAACACACACACACACACACACACACACACACACACACACACAGGGAACATGCTGTGCCGACCGCGCGCATGCACACGCACACACGCGCACACACGCACACACGCGCACACACGCACACACGCACACACGCACACACGCACACACGCACACACGCACACACACACACACACACACACACACACTCTGTGTCTTTGGGAGTCCTCGCTGGGCTGGCAGCAGACAGCAGAGATAACACTGGGACACTTCCCTACAGCTGGAATGTGTGTGGGGCTTCTAGGCTCCACGA
>JAVQIZ010048211.1:0-10469 GCA_036023535.2 Galaxias brevipinnis
TTAGCTGAGAAGGACAGCCGGTCGTCCAGGGTGACCCCCAGGTTCTTTGCCGTACTAGAGGAGGAGACCACAGTGTTATCGACGGTGATGGTTAGGTCTTGGAACGGGCTGGACTTCCCGTGGATGAAAATAACTTCTGTTTTGTCAGGGTTGAGCTTCAAGTGGTGAGCTGCTATCCATGCTGAGATGTCAGCCAGGCATGCCGATATGCGTTGCACCACCTGTGTGTCAGAGGGAGGGAAGGAGAACATTAGTTGAGTGTCATCCCTGTAGCAGTGATAGGACAGGCCATGCGAATGTATGACTGAGCCCAGTGACTTTGTGTAAAGAGAGAAAAGGAGAGGGTCCAGGACTGAGCCCTGAGGGACCCCGGTCGAGATGCTGCACGGTTTTGAGACCAACCCTCTCCAGGCTACCTGGTACGATCGCCCCGTCAGGTAGGATGCAAGCATAGAGAGCGCAGACCTCGAGATGCCCAGGTCTTCAAGGGTAAGGAGGAGAGTCTGATGGTTCACAGTGTCAAAAGCAGCAGAGAGGTCCAGGAGAATGATAACAGAGGAAAGGGAGTCTGCTCGCGCTGTGTGGAGGACCCCCGAAACTGCGAGAAGGGCCGTCTCTGTTGAGTGGCCCTCCTTGAATCCTGACTGGTGGGGATCTAGGAGATTGTTTTGCATGAGATAGGAAGAAAGTTGGTTTAGTATCGCTTGTTCAAGGGTTTTGGACAGGTAGGGGAGAAGAGAAACAGGCCTATAGTTGTTAACATCAGATGGGGTTAAGAGAGGGTTTCTTGAGAAGTGGTGTTACTCTGGCCATTATGAAAGTAGCTGGGAAATACCCATTGACCAAGCATGTGTTGAAGAGGTAGGTCAGGAAAGGGAGGAGGTCCTCAGAGATAGATTGTAGAATATTAGTAGGGATGGGGTCAAGTGGACAGGTGGTGGGTCATTTAGAGGTTAGTAGGAGCAAAAATAGTTGCAGGTTTGGAACTTTTGGTAAAGTTTCAATAATGTGGTGTTGAAAGTGGGGTTATTCTTCGAGAATTTTTTTTTTACATGGATGTTAGTAATATGTAAACAAAATCCCAGCTTTCTCCTTTATGCCGTTCCTGAGATATAAATCAAAATGTCATTTGATACAAACTCACTCAAAACACCCTTGAGGCGTGAAAACGGTTTTTCAAATTTTTCTGTCTCTCTCTCTGTTTGGTCTTGGCGGCATTTTTCCCTTGGTTCAATCAAGTGAAATAACATTGCATATTTTCCTCAAAAAGTTGACCTACAACCACAAGTGCGTTTTTTTTTATCAGACGTCTAGATATATAGGTTTTATGTGATGGATTCAGCAAAAAATGCCGCCAGCCACTTTCACAAAGATGCGCTGGCTAGGTGCAAGACAGGCGATAGCTTTATGTTAATTTCTGAGGTAATCAAGCGGAGCAAAATGTTTGGTCATTAGAACGCAGCAAAATTAGCTTTAGACTACCCCGCATAGTGCTAGTGTTGTGGGTGCTAAAATAATGCCTGTCTTAAATTACTATAATGTTACTATTCCAAGTGAAAGCACAGCGTCTACTATCTAGTTAAGTTACACAACCAATTGATAAAAATAAATACTATTTCAATGTATGTAACAATGTGTTAAGCATCTAGAAATACTGTACATATTCTACAGCTACCCGCATTAGTTCAGCTAGGTGGATGATATGCATGGTGTAACATTTGGACGTATTTATTTTTGATTCTCATGAAAGGCAATTTAATGATAAACAGACAGACAAAATTAAACTGTCTTCAGAGTGTGTGTTTCCCCTGAGTGCCTGTACTTTGTCCACAGGTAAGAATGCCACCATACTAAACATCATTCTGCATAAGTGTATTTATTTATTTACTGTATGGGTAAAGTTCTCCCACCTTTTAATAAATTCTTGAAACTCCTAACAATGCCTTAGATCGAGCAATTGAGAGTTTATTATGTAAAAAGAGTGAGGAAAGGTAGTTTCAAGAATGCCAAGTTTATCTAAACACAAGTTACTAGATATAAATTGTTATGATAGCTGTTTAGTTACTATACCTACATTACATTCATGTCTTGTGTGTATTATGCACCACTATTAGCATATTAAGTCCTACATTTCCATAAATTACAAGCATAAATGTTACATATATACTTTAAATGAAATAATCTGTGTTGAAGTTTTAGATACACACATGACCATTTATCTCAAAATATTGTCCCAAATGTGTCTGAAATTAGGTCCAAAATGCTATAGAACTTCTGCAATTATTTAACGTTCCGTCTGCTCAACCAAATTTTGGCCACTGAAAATACATTATCCCTGCAAGGAAAGGTCCAATCCACCTCAAACAAAGTGTTGTGTGGTGAAGGAAGTGTGCTCATATGTGACACATAAAACTTGATTAATAAATATTTGTTTTCAATATTTGTAAAACATTTAAAAAAATAACAAATCTGCTTAACGTACTGTTAACCCCTTACGAATTGGAATATTTCACTTTTAAATGTTCAAAGACTGTAAACCTGAATGTAAAAAAGATACTTTTAATTTACCCATCTCTGTAGTCTCAAATCAATATCACCATCCTATCTTAGGATATTGAACAAAAATGTTGAAAATATTGGTCAGAAATGGTAAATTTTTGTACAGTTTGCAACGTTTTTACCAAATTCGGACACTAAATAAATCATATCTCAGCAACGGAAAGTCCTATCAATCTAAAACAAAGTGTGTTGTGTTCCTCTAGGTCTTTTCTATCATATGGCATAACAACGGTGACTGTAACATATGCCTTTCAATTTGACCCCTAACACCCTACCTTCATCTCTGACTGTGATTTACAAACACTGACACAACGTTGAGTTAACGACTTAAGATGTCTTGATCTTATTAGCAGTGTGCTTAATGTCGTTATCTTGCTGTAAAATGAATTTGTTCCCAATCAACCATTTCCCAGAAGGTATGGCATGACGTATAAATATTTGTTTGTATTTATCAGCGTTCATGATGGCCTCAATCAAAAACAAATCACCAACTCCAGATGTTGTTAAACATTGGCAAACTTGGACTGTTCCTCCACCCTGCTTGACTGATCCGAAAAAGAAGTCATTCCACGTAACAGATAAAGCAGTCATACAACAATAGATAATAATAATCTTGAATCTCACCAAAGTTTGATGCTTCCTAAATATATTACTTCCTGTAGTGCAATGTTGTCCAAATAATACTTCAGAGGGTATAATAACAGTCTGTTCCAATACTGCTTTTATACAGACAGGGGGTTTGTAATCAAGTAATCAACATAAGTTGGGACACCAGTAGGAATTGTTTGCATCAACGTTTACTTGATGCTGCAGAACAGCTGTTCATTCTTAACCCATTACCTGTTCCCTGAAAATGGCTTCTTTTATAACTGAAATGTACGACATTTTAAAATTTTTGCTAACCAAAATGTTTTTGCAGTTTACCATTTACCTCAGTACCATTTTAGGTTATTCACTGGACTTGCGTAAATTTCTATTAAGAGTGAAAATAGTTATGTGTCCTAAAACTTTTGACCGGTAGTGTATGTACCACAAATTCAGTGGAAATAGGTAGAAGGGGTTGAAATATGTCTGGGTAGTACATATGATATTAATTGAGAAAACAAATTCTGTCAACTGCTTTAGCAAATACAGCACTAAGGAAAAGGATTAAACTACAGTTCTGTCATCTTTACTTTTGTATGCTAATAACCACTTGAAAAACAGTCTTACTTCTCTGTCAGGCATTTTTAGCGTGCGGCGTTGGATTACATTAATATAGTATTTTAATGACTAAACAGTTCCCTCTGCAAGACAACTGCTTTAAATGGATAAATAAAAAACATAAATGGAAGAAACTATTGACAAGAGACTGACGCTGACTTTACACCGGCTGTGAATGGCTTCGAAGCACCTGGAAGCGCTGCCGATGTCCTTTCGGCACCCATGTTAACCGATTGGACCGTATACACCAACTGCGAAGCGCTGCAAAGATCCACGCCCGGCTCGCGTGCTGCGTTTCGGCGTCTGTTCGAATTGTAGCTGTGTGTGAATTGATGAAGAAAAAGACCATATTTGGATAAACTAATACGTTATTAACATTTTAAATCGTCAATTGTACTATGAAATTTAAGCTACAGAGCTAACTACACAACGCTGGTAACAAACACCCTTTGTCTATATTGTGGCCATTCATTCACCATTTACCCTAATAAAAACAAGCTATTATATTCGCCCAAGTTGTAGGACCTACATGTAGCCCACAGTTGCCAGAACACATAATGTTACAAAACAACTTCCGTGGCACTCTCGGCGCTTCACAGCTAGTGTAAACCCAGCGCAAGCCTACTTATAATGTCTGATAAGCACTTGTAGAAGATCTAAATTTACCTCCAGGGAAGTCTGGTCAGAAGAGAATGCAATAAAGCATCGTCCGTCGGGAGAGAATTTTCTCAGGAAGCATGGTGGCTTTTCCACGTTTACAACAGTGAAGTTGGGGAAAAGGTTTTGGTGAAAGCAGCGTACCCGGTACCAGTGGGCACCGGATTGACCTGAGCAAATACGCCGGCGCTCCAGTCTGTACACCACATTCTGGTTCTGGATTCGTCTGGGCTTTAGGGTTGGCGAGTCCTTCTCCATGCTTCTGAACTGCAATGGGCAGGCATCAACTGACGAGAAAGCCGGATTAGTCTACATCAGAGGGCTTTCAGTGTGGCTGAACTAGAGACAAGACAACGAAAAGGAAGTAATCATGACATTAACATCTTTAGTAGTGAAATAATTTTTTATATGTAAGAAAGTCGTAAATAAAGTTGTAGCGCGTAATCTGATTGAGATCAATACGTTATGTGCAGGCAGGTCTAATAAGATATATTAAATTAGGGATGCACAGATTGTGAAATCTTGGGGCGATACCCATAAAAAAAATGTACCCATAGCCAATGCTTGTTTGTTTTTCTATTTATTTTGTTTCTGTTATTTATTCAAATTTTTGTGCCAGGGAGACCTAGAAATCTTCATTATAAAAAAAATAACTGAACAGTTTTTTAGCCCATCAGCACACCATCTTTGAAATAGTACCAACTCAATCTTACAAATTTATGAAACAACCTTGATGCAACAGATAAACATTGGCCACTGCCATCTGTGAATTTATTCTTATTTGCCGATAGCAGATCGTAGTCAAAAAGGCCAATTTCGGCTGATACCGCAGCGCGCGCACAAAACTACACTGCAGGCTCTGTCGTGCGAAAATGTGTCTGGCTGCGAAAATATGTCCGGGTTGCGTCACAATGCATTGTTGTTCGCTACAATGTTGAATTTTGCTACATTCAGTTTTGTGGGCTAAAGAGCACACGCTAGCATAATTCACGAGCAAGGCAACACTTTACCTCAGAGCGGCTTGCTCACTCCAGCTAATAACTTCCTGATGGTTTTTGCGGCCAAAAAGTCATGTTTTCACTAAGCAAATAGAAACGTTTCATTCATATTCTTCAATATTTATCATATTCTGACATGTTATAACCTTTAAATAATACATTTAAATTGACGATATAAATACTTAATTTATCAATTGGATTTAAAATCGCCAAAATAAATATATAAATGGAATCATAGCATCACGGTTGATCTATTCATTATTTAAATAAATCAATGACAAGACTTCTTTAACAAGTTTAATGTACATATCAGATACATAAAAATAAATGTTGTTGACAGAAGAAGGTGGACTTCTCACGATGCATGGTAACTCATGTTGGGGGAGGATGTGTCATTCCTTTGTGCCATTGTGGAGTTGTTCCTATTCAGAAATAAAAACAAAAAGACAGTAGTTATTTTGTAATATAAAAATTACATAAAAAGTCCCACTTGTTCACCGGTAATAGTTTTTCTCGATCACTTGAACACAAAAATACTATTTGTCTGTTTCCACACGTTTCAATATTCCAAACCTTACACTAAAGTGCACATATAATTTACTAATCATTACAGCCTAAATCCAAAGACTACATCTTGTTCCAGGTGTAAACACTGAGCCTCAAAAATGTTAACACACCAATAAGAATTGCAGAGTCAATTCAGTAAATAGGGCCTACATTTCATGTGCTGAGATGAGATGATGAGAACGCTGATGCTTATCATCAATGCTGAGTAACATGTACATTTGCTGTATTTGGAAATACAGTAAAACTTTTGTAAATTGGGTATTTTACTGTGCATGGACTCTTCTTTACATGTTTTGTCAGTGTGAAGTCCAATACCTGTAGTATTACCCTATGAGTAACAGTAAGAAGGATTTACTGTATTACAGTACATTTTTTAATTTCTCTAGACATCGTGTTGCTCAAAGAGTTATCTATTTAGTCAGTGATGTGATTTTACAAAGTCACAAATTATTTCTCTAAAAACCTATTCTAACATTTTGGTTGCAGTGTGTTGAAAAACTGTGTTTTTGACAGCTTGTGTGTGTTGTCTGAGGGCTTTTCAAGTGGACAAAATGCAAGGAGTGTGTTATTTCTTTGTAAACAAATCTACAGTAGTTTATAGTTTACTACACAACACCTGGCAAAAAAAAGGAATTTAACTGCTTGAATATGCACGTATGAATTAATTTGAACTGCCAGCAAGCTACTGCAAAATGTAGTTACAACTACAATTATGTAGCTTACTACAGTGAACAGAACAAACTTTCACTTAAAATGAGACATTGTGTAAATAATTTACCTTGTTCCAGAATGATCTGACTTATGGTGCTCCGTGCATGTGGAAGATGTCCATCATGGCCTACCCAGAATAGAAGGAAATAGAAACATTCACACACAATGGATGATGACACAGTAGCCTACATGAAATGTATAAAAATTATAATTATGGTTTTAATTTAAGCTCCCATGTCGTTTTGTCCATAATAGGGAAGGCCTTCACCCTCTTGGTGAAGTCTGTTACCATTCCTGAAGGGAATAAATAAACTAAATTACATAATCTAAACGATTACAGTAGCAGACTATTTTCATAAATTGTTAAATAACTCTTTTGAGAATAAAACAAAAGCATTAAATGGATATAGCTCACTGATCATGCCATGAGAGGAATGCGCTGAAAGGTTTCAATTGTGGCGCCACAGTCTTCCCCCTCTCAACCTTTTGGCAGGCAAGACATGTACAATAAGAATATTTTACGTCCCAAAACCAAAGGTAAAAAAAAAAAAAAAGACACTTATACCAATTAATTTATACCGTACCTTAACGTCACGGTGAGCTGGTAGTGTCGAGGCGGCTACTGATGTTAGCCTGTTGGTGCATCGTTCTATCAGGGCTGTTGTGTTGTTGTGGTCTGCAAACACAAACCATCCATCCAAAAACATGTTAATACATCAATCATTTTATAGTGGCACCTTGTGGTCAAAGATTTTACCACAATAAACACAGCTGGAAGCTCATTGGGGCAGGAATGAGTCTGCCCCACTCCCTTACTCTGCAGCCCTCTACCGTTTTACTGAATTAGTCCGAGCGTTTGGACTACTGTCGAGTTGATTTCAATAATAAAAAAAAAACATTTGAATGACTAAAATTACAAGAGAAGTTAGAAATTAAGCAGCTTGGCCCATGACAGACCATGATTGATTTTACTTTCTGCTCTGGTCTGTACAGCACTTTGGTCAAAGTGAGTTGTCAGAGCAGCAGACCCTTGACGCCAAACTTCAATGTATTAGTGCGTGTGCAATAAATTGATAAAACTATCATAAGTTGTTCTGACTGAAATAGTATTAAAAGTAATACATTATATTTGGCTGTCTACATGACCAAAGCCGAGGTGATAAAAGTTGTTAAAAGTTAAAATCATATTGCTAGTTGGGAATTCAGTTAAATATGCACATCATCCCATCCCAACAATTAGTCTAGTTAACTGTAAACGTCAGCACATTATATTTTTAACCCCAAAAATTGGCTGGTGATATGTCTGTTCGGCTAGTGGATTATTTAATTCAGCAGCCACATTGGTGAATGTAAATTTCAGGCCCTGGTATAATCTTTTGTTTTACAGGTATGTTATAATACACAATAAATAAAGGCATCAGTTTACCTGAAACTGTCAATTACCTTCTGCATCCTGGATAGGCTCTCCAGAAGGTAAAATCATCTCCCCAGCAGCTCTCTTGTTGCTCAATGCTCCCTTCTGAAGGCAGACAATTGCTGAAAGATCATCCACCCAGTCAGCAGTCAGTGTGGTTGGCTCGTAGTAGAACGGGGGGTGAAAGCTGTCAAGTTTATATAAAATGTTTTCACAATACTAAATGAGAGCATGCTTGTCTGCATATGCTTGATGTTATCTGTATGTAATTACTAATAACATATTTAAAAGCATAGATCATCCGTTATGTTAGCAAAATGAGCTAACTGGACAATAAATGCTAGCTAGTTTATCTTTGTAAATTTACAAAGATTAACGTTACAATCCATTTGTATGATCATATTAATAATGAAACATTTACAAGCAACGATCATACATAATGCTAGCTAAATTAGCTAACTGGACAATACTTTACTTTAACGTGACAATCCAAACAAAAATAATGAAAAACACCTTTTACAAATATCACAAACAACTAGCAATATGAATAAGATTTTAATAATAAATTGAAACAAAAGTTATTTTTAGGGTCTTGCCTGTGTAGACTTCCAAGGGCTCGCGGTCAGATCGTTGTCAGATGGAGCGAGTGAGCCGCTCTGAGGTAGCTTGTGAATGATGCTAGCGCGAGCTCTTTAGCCTGTGAAACTGTGAATGTAGCAATGTGCAACATTGTAGCGAACAATAATGCATTGTGACGCAACCCGGACACATTTTCGCACTACAGCTCCACTAGGCCAAATACGGGCGACTGTGGATTAGAACTGTTGGCGCAACAATGGACATGGACCTGTTGTTTTGGTTTGTTTTACATCTAGGGTAGGGTATTGTTTGAAATATTTTGATTCCGGTTCGATTTAGATTTTTAAAACAATGCCGGTTCCTGAACGATTCAGAAATGTATACTTTTTTTTATAGAAAAGCCATGCCAACAGTGATTCTTTGAAAAAGTACCAGCTCCTAACAGAACCAAAACCAAGGAGACACATTCACAATAAAGACCAAACAGCAAATTCAACTGTTAAAACTCTCCCACTTTTAATGGTATGTTACTTGGTAAGACATTCGCAATTTAGGGTTTGCGAAAAAAATAGACCCATTTAAACAAATAAAATTGTCACTGAAGATTATAAAAAAATGTCTATTTGTGACTTCCATTTTTTTTATAATACATTGTAATAAAACATTCATGATATTTAGTTTTTAGCGCATTTCTCAGGACTCAAAGAGCTTTACAAATTGGTCACCAATTAAGTACACACAACAGATTTTTTCAGCATCGGGGGTGTGGGGGTCGTTGGACATGGGTGTTGTGCACGTTGCTTATTTAATATCAATAAGATATTAAAAAATATAAAATAAAATGGTACCTGGCTGCAAAACAAACTTTAGAACATATTTATCTATTAAATCATACATAATGCTTCTGACCCACTAGCACTAGCAGAGGTCGCATGTCGATGCTCAGTAAAATGCTCTGAGCAGAGCCTCTCCTGACTGGTAACAAAGATACATTTGTTATGTGGTTTAGCTATATCTGTCCGTATGTATTGTGTATTTGGTTTGTTTGTTCTTTAGATTACTCTCACATCACAACTATTTGATCACGCAACCAGTTAGAATATTGTAGTAGCCACCACTAATGTTACACTTGAAGGCCTGAGCAAATGCAATGTGATTGCGTTTCCACCATCAGCGACCAAGCAGTGTTGGTGGCCAGCCCCCTAAAATACCCCCTGCAGCACAACTACGTCCTTGTGTGTTGGTGGACAGCGCTGAACTGAACACAAGTGTAAACGCCCACTTGGGGCCAGTTGCAACATCTGACTTCTTCCATTCATATAAATATTGTGAACTATATGTCATATGTAGTAATGTTCAAATTGTATGGGTAATTAGAAGACAGATATAAGTTTAACATGAATGGCTGGTCTATGTCAATTAGTCTCCGAGTAACACAGAAATGCAAAAAGTGTTGCAACCGTCCCCAGTCTCCCCTACGTCTTCGTGTTAGCTCACACTTCGTTTTAAGGCATCTGGCGATGGTATCACAAGTGGACAGTGCTGCAGACATTAAATCAGCAGTAGTTTATTGTCTTGGGGGGGATTGGCATGATTACCATGTAGGGCTGGGCGATATATCGAGTTTACACGATACATCATGGATTGCACTAGATGCGATGTCGTAAATGACCACATCGTGAACATCGAGTATTATGTTGTCAAGTCAGTTTCCCGCCGCGGCCAAAATGAGATTTGTTTTAGCGTAGCGCTTTCCTTTCTCCCTCATAGACACAGTCACA
>JAVQIZ010048230.1:0-16100 GCA_036023535.2 Galaxias brevipinnis
TGTAGTTTTTAGAGGACCTGGACATGTGTGCCAAATTTAGTGCATTTTTAACCATAGGAAGTAGGAATTTGGGGAAATAATAATAATAACAATACTAACGATTACAATAGTTGACCGGCTGTACCAGCCATCCACCTAATAAAACTACCTGCTACCTTGGAAGTTAAATGATTCGTCCTCTGTAGGTATGGCCACCATATATGCCAGGTTCAAGTTTGTGGAAAAGCTTAATGAGAAGACAGGTGGAGTGCCCTCATCCCTGAATGAAGCAGCTTTCATTATTGGAATGCTTTCCTGTTTGGGAATGGCTTTGGTTGCTACTTTCCAAGTATGTAACTTTTCCACTTTTATCTGAAGACAAATAAGATTTATGGTAAAGCAATTTATACAATCAAACTTTTTTTTTTTACCAGGAGACAACTGTTACATCAGTTCATGATGCTGGTGCACTACTGTTCTTCATCACTGGTGTATTATATATCATTCTCCAGTCCGTTATTTCATACAAGTTGAGTCCTAAAGGATCCTCCTTGACTGTGTGCCATGTACGTGCAGCCATCGCCACCATTGCATTTCTTGCCGCATTCCCCAGTATCCTTTTTTCAAAAATCTTCTATGTGGTTCTTAAGTTGGAAACCAGGCCTCTAAAACAGCTTTGAAGCACTTTTATTTTGGCAGGAGTTTAAGATATAGTTTTAGTCCTCAGTGTTAAAACCCTTTCATTTCAGCAATTGTTTTGCCTTTAGGTGCCCCTTAGATTTATAATTAGTGTAGTTTTATCAAAAGAATAGGTAGACATTCTAGTAATCTACAATTCAACTTATTTTCTTTGATTTATTTTTTATGTCTATGAAGTAGCCTATATTAATTATGTCCGTTTCAAACCTTAAGTGGATAGCTTATATACTTTTTTGTCCAATATAATTATTAAAGGGACGATATATAAGATTACTATATATTAGACAATTTTATATATTAGTCTCTCTGTGGTTTAAAAAGGATTATACTTTTAGTTTCAGTCTTTATGGTACAATTTAGACATTTTGGTCTTGAAAGAAAGTACTAAGCAAATAAGTTGAGTTCTACCAAAGTCAACCTAATATAAATCCTTTCAAGTAAAATAATATATTTTAACTCGCAATAGTGATAAGAGAAAGCGGTATGTAACGGACATGTAATTGTATAATTGATTTGTCACAGTTGTGACTTCCTTAATAATACATTCAGCAATTGTTTGTGCATTTTTTGTGTCACAGACCACACTCCATAGAAATCCACAAGATAAGGTGATGTACTAAGGAAGTTTACTTATTTATCGCTCTTAGGCACGCCACCTTTTATGACTTGTCATTCATGATTCAGCTAATGGCTAGTTCATGCTAATTTCCAACCATTTGTTTTTGCAGCAAAAGTCTGATAGATTTGACAAAAAGGGACCTTTCAACCAGTAAAGTTAGACTAGTTGGGAATATTCATGATCTACCCCAGGGTTTGTTATGTGATTAGCAAACTGCTGGCAAGTATAGTTTGAAAAACCAAACCAACCATTTTGAAATGCACTTCTCAACTACAAACATTCTAGCCAGTTCAGTGTAGAATCACTAGGTATCTTCCCTTATGTTCACCACCTAACTGTATCATTATATTCCTCTGTAGGACTACATCTACCAGCGTATCAGTGCCATAAATGAATGGATTGTTGCCTTCAGTTTTATCTTTTTCTTTCTAACCTACATCCAAGACTTCAAAGTGAGTATTTCAAACAGTAACTTAGATGCAGTTGGGAGTTGTAATTATGTACAGGTTTTCATCTCTTTTATTCTCTTACAGCTATTCACCCTGAGACTCAAAACCCAGTTTGTGGAAAGCTTCTGACGAAGATTGTATTAGTGTCCACCATTTCAAATTTGCTATCTTCTCTTATGTAGCAGCCATGCAAAAGTAGTTTTTTTACATCATTTGTATTATCAATGTTTCATGTTTACATATTAAGCAGACATTTGAAAGACTTTGTGTATTCCAATGACAGTTGCAATGACTAATTGAAATTACCCTTTATATGCACTGCTTGCATTCTTTATTGTGGTTACAAATAAGAGAATGAAGTTGCTGTTCTCTCACTACAACCAACAGACCAGTGATTTAACCAGACCAGGATTTTTTTACATTTGTATTTTCAAATAATTAAATGATTAAAAGGTACTTGTTCTTTCTCACTGTATGGAGCTTGTCTTTTGCCTTCCAAAATAAGCAGTAAAATATGTTTGAACAAAACTAATAATATCCACTCAGCTGCTGCCGCAATACCAATAATTTGACATGTGGTAATCAAATGGAGTAGTCATTTGACAAAAAACAAGATTCATGTGCATGTTGTAAAGTACAGTAGATCATAAACCTGTGATGAAACTGTACCATCATGGGAAAACTACTGAACACAGTTCACAAGCAACACCTTACACCATTTTGTTAATAAATGTGTGTTGGCTAGCTGAAAATTATTTACAGTATATGTTTTACATATACAGTAAGAGGCTAGTTACAGGTTTTAGGGAAAACTTGTTCTTGATACCCATTTTAGAAAAAGGAGAAGCATACATAATAATAGGAATGTGCTCGCTTTAGTGAAAGGTGCTTTCCTTTTTACGATCATGTGCACACATGACAGACAATTTCACAATTAAGGAAAAACGAAATAGGACATTCTGAGTCATTTTTGAGGAAGTCACAGTATGACAGTAAAAAATAAATTTAAAAATACTGAAATACTGAATACAATAAGGACACCAAATATAGGTGGACGTAACAACCCCGTGATGTAATTTCTACTAATGCATGATTTACACATTGCACTTCTAATCCCATCAAAAAGGTATGACAATTTACTCTTTATTTAAAAGGCAGTTGATGCCAAATCTCCATGACATACATGTGCAAATTCACTAGTTATTCCTCCATATCTACAGTAATGTGCACCACTCTGATGTTAGTATTACCTCTTAAGCAAACTGCTGAAAATGTAATGGAAATCTAAACATAACCCTCGAGTAGCGATGGTGTAAACATTCTTCTATAGCATTGTTGTGGAAGAACATTGAAAACAATTTAATGTACACAAAGCAATACTCCACTTCCCTTTCCTAGATCCCCTAATGCAAATAGGGTATATCATACGACAAAAATATTTTTCAAAGGCATTGGAAGTTTCAGCTAGACAAGAGATGAAATATGTTGCAAATCAAATGCAAAGAAACAATAACAAATTCATAAACTCTTAGCCATGGAGTTCATTAGCACTGTCCATCGTTCTGCATGTATTACTACTTACGTGTTCAACAACAAATAAATGTATCAAATGTAACTGAACAGCACATTCTAATAAGTCACTGACTGACCATTCCAGAAAATGTCAGTCGTACCTAATCTTCCTCAGTCCACTTTGATTTACACCAATACTACGATTCCAAGGCACACTTTCTGTTGTACAGTCATGGCATCCAAGACTGTCTTTAAAGCCCAATGTCACCTCTTTCTTTAGCTCACACACTGCAGACTCATTGACAACAGTTAAGTTGGTGGCAGTTTCATGATGTTGAAAAAAGGAGAAAAACAGTTAATCACTGAAAGATGATTCACTTCCACAGCTGTCATCATCTTGCTCCTCAGCATTACATTTGCCTCCATCAGGCAAAGGTGCATCTGGTGTGCTTCAATCACAAAAAAGGCAAATCTATGTCATCATCTGCTAAATTTTTTGTCAGTATTATAGCATTGTTATTACCTGATTGACAATCAGCAGTTAGGTGACATAAAAAGGGAGATCAGTAGTAGTGTTTCTATTGTGATAGAAATAAAGATACTCACTCCAGTAGGTTGGGATCCAACCCTTCCAGCACCATTTTGTTCTTGATTGCCATAACTGGGACACCCTAAAAAAACTGTTTTTTTAAAACCTTCAACTTTTCTTTATTTTTTTAAAGGACCAGAACAACCTGTTTTCTTCTAGACTCACCACATGAACCATTTTCAGGTACCGAGCATAGCGTGGGTCTTTGGCCACAGTCGTTACATTATCTCCTACTGGATCAGCTTTAAGGTCTTGAACAGGTTCAGGTACATTTTTAGTAGTCTGGGAGGGAGAGACAATTGCTTTATGGTCTAGATTAAATATGTATTAAGCACACACATCAGTGTTAATGTATTTGACATGAATGGCATGGGTCTTTTTGTATGTGTCTATCTGTGAATCCTTTCCGTAAATGTTTACTCTACCTCTGGAGATGGCAATGGCACAGCTGTTGAGATTTCCCTTGCGGTTTGACTATTTGGCACAGTAACTTCAGATACTTGTCGCTGACCCAGTCCCTCCACTTGGACATCTTCCAATCCAGGAATAGATGAAAGCTACATAGATCACAATTAACATACAGTACATCATTAAAACAAGAATAAATTGCATATCGAGAATAAAAAATTATGGATTACAATTATGGTAGTAAATGGTAGTATTGAGCTTGGACACCGACCTTTGCTTCCAAAATGCTAAGTGTGGTTTCAATCTGCTGTATACGAAGGGATATATTTGCAAGTTTCTGGGGAGACAAGGTGACTGTAAGGGCTAGGTCAGGGCACAAATAAATGGCAGACTTGATCAAACACTTGATCATTTTACATACCTCCTCACAAACAGTTGAAAAGCGGTTAAGGAACCGTACAGTGTGCACAATGAACTGATTTAGGTGAGCTACCATTCTCCTCTGCTGTATAGCTGGAACCTGGTTGTGGAAGCATCAGACAGGTGATGAGGCTGATGAATATGCTTTTAATGTTGGTTTCAGATTAAACATTTTAGCTCACATGAATATAAACAAATACATAAAACTTAAGGGTATAATCTAACATTAGATCTTAGTTTATCATGAGTAACTAGCTAAGCCTACCCAATTATTGGAAAGTGCTACGTTAGCAAAGTAGCTACCTTGGTCAGATCTATTCCAGATCCAACAATCGGTAATCCGTCCTCGTCCATGTTTAACTTAATGTTGTTTGACCAGTTCTTTCACGTCTATTGACCTATGTTTTCAATAAATGCTTTGCTCGATTTGTCAATAACAAAACAGGACAAAAATCTTGTTTAGTTGAGATGTTTCATGTGACTACATCGTGATCTAATCAAACGTCACTGCCTCCTGGCGTTGTCTTTCCAGGCGCAAAGGCCAATGAAATTCAAGTATTGACTCTCAACTTTTAATTTGAAGGCAAATCCTACTTCCTTGACAGACTGACTGCTTTCTTCAGAAAAACAATGACAGGAAACAGCGAAAGTGACTACTGGTTGATGACAAAGATTATGTCAATCTTATGATAAATTTCAGGTTTATTTCTTAAAAAAATTGACAACTTTGCACAAGACAATATAGGTCAGTTCAGGCCATTCATTCACCTTCTGCCGTGTGTGTACAAGTGAAGTGCAAAAACCGTTAGGCTACAGTTAGTTGGCTGGTCTGGTTTACCTAAAAATTTATACCATGTTGTTGTATTTATTATATGTAAATGTGTATGTTATTTAACATTGGACATTACTCAAATACGTTAGTATTATTAACAAGTAATCAGATCAATCATGTGATGACGTAATATTTTGCAACGTTAATTAACCATATAGCCTACTCATATTTTTCGATATTTTTTTAATGTTTTCCCCCTTATGAATGTAGGGTTATCGATTCCCCTTCCCGCATTACTACTGTTGGTGCCTCCAGTTCTTCTGTTTTCAGCAGCAATGTGAAAAGTGGCAGAAAATGTGGACATTGTGGCGGCACATTGAGGAACATAATTCACCGTCTTATTGTTGTGGGTGGGGAACTGTTTATGTTTTCTCCACGGACCGGTTAAAATTACGGACCTAGAGTTCCGAAGATAGTTTTCCTAGCCGCGTAGTAACAGGCAAGTTTCACATTCGTGTTATTGATTAAATGGATAATAAAGTGTGGCATTCCATACTAAACACTCCGCCTCCGACTCCCATTCATCGGCTCCACAACATAATGGTATGGGAAGCTGGAGGAGTTTGTGACATCTATGACAGACACAATCCCCGAGCTGCTCAGTTTCAACGAGAAAACCCAACACATTTTGGGTTTGCGAGCCAGGGTGAGATGACAAATATTCAGGATTTACTTTTTGTATTTCACTTAAGTGCAAAAAAAAAATTTCAAAGACACCATACATTTTACTTGGAAAGCTCAGTGTGTGTAGACATGGACATCAACTCGTCAATGCACTATCAGCTTTTTTCAAATACAGAACGAATGTATATAACATAATATGAACCATTGAAATATTTTTATATATTTCAATAGTTTATATATATATATTAAGTTTTAAGTATTGTATTTCAAAAGTATAAATGTTAAGCCTGTTCGGTGATATCATACATCTTTTCCAGGTTGTTCTAGAGTTGTGTCGAAAAGAGGAAGCAGTAGACATTAACACTATACATCCCCACCTGGAAAGGATACAAGGCATAACTCCACTTCCCCAGAAGCTGGAAGAGAGTTCATCGGCACAGGTCCTATTTTAAATAAATACAAATTACTTCCTTAAAAATTAAACATTATTAATTTGCATACACATCACACAGATTGTCTAGGATAATACAGTTTGGTCAACATGTAGTGTAACTTTTTGTTCTAGTTATGTGAAGCTACAGTGAAGGCACCTGAGAAAACTTTTCTTGCACTGGTTGAAACTCTCCAATGTGACCCAGTAACGAGGAAGCTCTTCTTTCAGGTTTGTATAGTTATCCTTGTAGCCTTATCATACTCCTTTTCGTTCACATGTAATATGATTGGGAATAGCTAACCTCCTGTATTTAATATTAGGACGTATTTCCAGTGGAATATGGCCCCAACTATGACTCTGCACTACAAGATCTGTTGTGGACATTCCTCTCCTGTCTAACACAGCTGCTTCCAGTCCCAGAACTTAAACAGGCGAAATAACCTGAAGTTTGACCTCACTTTATTTGAAAAACAGTGATTGCTTTGTCGCTCATGTGAAGGATGTGTATTTTTCTATTTTTCGCAGACAGTGTCTTGGCTTAACACCGCTCCCTCAATTCTTGATGAATTTGTAGAATGTATTTCTCAAACACAGCAGTTCAACATTCTCTTAAAACATCATGAAAAACTTGGACATGTCAATTATATGGGTTAGCCATTCATAGATTCAACACATTAATAACACATGGAATATTTTTATTGAAATAATTTCCTGTAAAACATAACTGAGATAATCTGTCTTTTTTGTCAGAAAATCAATGCTCTTGAACTGGTGACCACATCTTTTCATCTTCATGTCTTCATGTCTTATCCACCCACAATGGCAACAATAATGACAAGACGTCTAGAGAGTCACGTCCATTCAGAGTACCTTAGTGATGCTGTATTGTATACAGATGCAGATGCTGTGGTTGTCACAGATTATGCAGAAGTGGAGCTTTGCACTAGTATGCACTCAAGAGAGATTGGAATACCGGAGAAACCGTTAGATCTGGATGAGGAGGAAGAGCTTAGTAGTGAGAAAGGTGAGCAGATCATTGAGCTTCGTTCGAGCAGATCATTGAGCAGTCATTGAGCTTCGTTCCGGTGAAACCACTCGTATAAACACTTTCAAGGTTGTTTTTGGGGAGGAGGAGTCAGTGAAAAGAGACACACAGGTTATTTATGAACAGGTGGAGGATATCGAAAATGAACATGAAGAGATACTGGTACCTGCTAAGAACAGTAACGATATGGAGTTCAGTCATTTAGAGAATATTTTTAAAGGAACATTGGAAGAGTCTCAAAGTAGCGGAGACAAACAGAAGGATAAAATCATTGTAATTTCTTAATCTGACAATGATTATACACATTCTAAATGCAAGTCACAAAAAATTATTCAAACATCTCAAAATCCAAACGCCAAGATCCCTGACTAAATCCCTGCAGCATGGACCGATGCTTATAAGGAGTAAAAATGTAACACAAGAAAATGTTAAGAGACAGGTAGGTAGGTTGAATAAAAGAAGAGATGTGACTTTGGGAATCCCACTTAAACTACTGCAAGACCCTACATAAGACATGTAAGTGAGGGCTTGGGTGGCAATCTCATATTTAAATAAGTCAAACTAATTTGTATTACTAGAAATTCTTTTTTTTTTATTGCCCACCCATACGAAAATTTATGAAAACCATGGCAAAGCTTCTCTCAACTCTTCCAGTGAAACCACAGGTTAGAGTTCTTAATATGATTCCATTCAATACATGCTGGTACGGAATACCATCTATCATTAAACTATAATTTAATGGTGCCTGACAGTTTCCAGCATTGGTGGTTCAGATTGTCTCACCACACTTTATTACCTTATCGAGCATTTTTGAATATTACCATCCCAAATGTAGTTTGATGATTTAGATTACTTATTATGTGAGTAGAGTATGTTGAACTATGATCCTTGGCAACTATGGCATTTGTAACTTGGCAATCATTGTGTTTTTTTTACAGATGATATAAAAGAGGCACCTACTCTGGTTGTTGCCTGCTCTCAGTGCTCATTTAATCACATAGAGGAGGATGAGACAAGAAAGCTGTTGACCATTGAAAACAGTGATGCAGAACTAAACTCTCTCTAGA
Source organism: Galaxias brevipinnis (assembly GCA_036023535.2). NCBI lineage: Eukaryota > Metazoa > Chordata > Actinopteri > Galaxiiformes > Galaxiidae > Galaxias > Galaxias brevipinnis. Next base: position 8,677 of record JAVQIZ010048230.1, read on the forward strand.
AACCTGGGAAATTTTGCATTAAAACGCTGCGCTCCAAAACATGCCCTGTGTGTAGTAAAACCTTGTCTTGTGCTGCAGACATGAGAAGGCATCAAAAGTCTCACTGGTGAACGTCCTTACAAATGTGCCCAGTGTAGAAAGACTTTTCTGTACCCTTTTGATTTGAAAAGACATCTGCGAAAGGGGTCGGGGTCTAAGCCTTTTCCGTGTTGTGTGTGTGGACAGGGATTTGATCTGGAGGACGGTTTGCAAACACACTGAAGTGTCGCTCATTCTGCTGATGTTGCATTATTTGTTGATGAAAGTTTGACCTTTACAAATGACAAGGATGCTGTAGAAGGTGGTTGCAAAGAGAACCAACACAAATGTATCAAGTGTAACTTATATTTCCGTAATTTGTCTCAGCTAAAAAGGCATCAGCTTATTCACTCTGGCAATAATCCGCTCCACTGCAAACAGTGCAGGAGAAAATGCCTATACTCAGAAGCCTTAACTAGACACATGCAGATGCACAATGGAGAGCAGCTATTTCAGTGCTCTGTCTGTAAAAGTTACTTCTCTGGGTTTATTTGTTTGAGGCAACACTATTTAAAAAGTCACAAAAACAATGTCTTTTTTCTTTGCTCCCATTGTCCTAAATGCTTTGTCAGGCTGTCCAACTTAATTAAACACCAAAGGACCCATACTGGAGAGTGCCCATTCCCATGCTCTCACTGTGGAAAGAAATTTGCTAAGTCAACTGATTTGATCAGACATAACCGGATACATACGGGGGAGCGACCTCACTTGTGTTCGCAATGTGGAAAATGTTTCTTAACATCTGCTGAAGTGATGAAGCATCAAAGGTACCACACTGGTGAAAGACCATTCAAATGTGGACAGTGTGGAAAAGCTTTCACCCAGTCTTGCTACCTCACAGTACACATGTGGATACACACTGGGGAGCAGTCCTGAGTGCACTTCATGTGGAAAGTTTTTTAACAGCACAACACCACTAAGGAGACATGCTCACACACTGGAGAAAAGCCATTCAAGTGTACAGTATGTGGTAGAGCCTATAACAGATTGCATCTTATGCTGACTCATGAAAAAACTCACAAAGAAAACAAAACTTTATAAAGATCTCTTATTATTGAATTGTCTTTGCAAATTGTGATAAACAGCAATGGTTATTAAATCTAAAACCGAGATGAAAAAGGTATGTCTTTTTTTATTCCATGGTAAGACATTTTCCTGCAAAATGTATTTATATTAAACGAATTGCATGAACTCTATAAATAAAGTTTTTGCAAATATATTGTTTCTTTTTATATTAATTTGATGAGACAAAAGATCAAATCAAATTGTATTAAAATTATATTTACCTATGTTGACTTTGATTGATAGCCGCAAATGTATGTAACTCTTATTTTGAAAGTCGGTATGCGGAAGACAGGATAGTTGAGGAAACGACTGCTTGCGTTCTAATCGCGCATGCTAAAACATTTTAAAGCTTACATATTGAACAAAAAAATACCTAACACAATAATATAAGTGACTGTACAGCCATGGCTGGGCGGGGATCCTTTGGTGAAGTCAATGGTGTGTAATTTTATGAGTTTTCCCCTCTAATGTACAGCGAGGTGAAATTGTGCTAAGGCAAGCTAACATTATCCGTATTTCAGTTTTCTGTCTCGATAGAATAAAGACGCTTCTGCCTTTTTAATTTTCAAATAGATTTTTTAAAATATGTTTTAGAATTGTGCTTGAAAATGTATTCGAATGTGTTAACCTCGCGTTTTTTCGTCATGCACACAGATAACCCTACTTTGAACCATTCTAATCCAACAGATCGAATCATATTAGTTTTAATATTGTGGGTTGAGGACGGTCACAAGATAATGGGCTGCTCACTGCTCTGCATTCTTTCCTCCTCCCCTAGATTTAGTTTCACCCCTTTCCTCCTTGCGCCTTCTGGTCCCACCTCTGCGACTGCTGTCTGCTGCAATGTGGCAGTCGGTAAAACAGAAAGATGTGACGAACTATTGGAAGCTGCAGGAGTTGGTGTTGCAGTTCACAGAGGAAGTTCCAGGGCTGATGGGAAATAATCAGAGAGCCCAACTAATTTTGGGCCTGAGAGCAAGGGTGAAAAATCATAATGTCACAACTAGCTTAACATGAAAGCAAGCAGTTTGAAGGAAAAATACAAAGAGCGTGATTGATATGGGCATGCAACCTAATTATATATTATTACTATTATTTTTATTATTATTATTATTGTTGTTGTTGTTTTTTGTTTCAACTGCCAATCACAAAATTTAAAACATTGTTTGTTGTAGCTGATTCTAGAGTTATGCAGAGAAACAAGCAGAGGCTCTTTTGACACTCAAACTATTCACCAACACCTGGCTAGATTCCCCATTACTCCCACTGAAAACAAACAAGTAAGTGAACTAATTCTAACATCCAAAGTCCCTGTTTGTTTGTAGCCTAATACAAATAAAAATCACATTAATTGAATGGATGCAAGCAGTGTGATGATTACATCCAGAAAACTGTTGATAACATATGTTTTACTATATATCTCATTTGAATTATATCTCTTGCAGAAGATGGATGCACAAGTAGAAGCAACTCAATCTACTTTTGTGGAGCTTGTTCAAAGCCTGCTCAAAGACCCAACTGAGAGAGCTTATTTCTTTCAGGTAAGACACCTACTGCTAACTCTAGTGCTCATTAATCAATGTTATAAACCATTTATCTCAAATACCTTTTAAATATTGTTGGTTTCAATATATTGAAATGTTGGTTTTAAAGGAGATCTTCCCAGTGGAATATGGCCAAAAATTTGATGCGGCAATACAAACTCTGCTTTGGGAGTGTCTTTCCAAGATAGAAAAGGTTTTTCCTATTCCAGACCTCAAACAGGTATTGCTGTAATTTGTTACCTTCTTGACTGTGCCTTTTTGGTCATTGAACAGGTAGATTCAGGTGGTCAAATGTGCGGTATACGGAAATTTACATGTTATGTATTATGTAGATGTTATGTTCCTGCCTGACTGGACAATAATGTAAAGCTAGATTCGAACATATGTATTATGTCTCTGAGTTAAGTATTCTTTTCCTTTTCTTTTATAGACTGCTGCATGGCTTGATGCTGCCCCCTCTGTTCTCGATGAGTGTGTGCAATCAACCCCTCTGGAGCTGAAATTCATCTACCAGCATCACAAGAGTTCATTGAAGATGCAGTGTAAATATCATTCAGTCATTCTCATTCTAGATTTCATTTAAAATAATTATCAGAAACTGCATATTTTTTGGCAAGGCCAGCAGGCAGCTTTTGGTAGACCTCTTTGTGTAATGTGAAAGAATCATGTGCCTCATGCTTGTCCTTTGATGTACAGTACAGTGATTCCTGTGGAAGTGAGCTGTTGGTGTGATGGTGTTGTCTGGAGGTCGGGGCTTAGTCCTCGTGAGCGTGACAATATTCATCTAAATCTAATTAACGTGTAGTGTCCGCCAGTTATGATGATAAGACAATATCACCAAAATATTGCTTTCTTGTTTTAACGTTAAGCAACGTAAACCATAGTTATACGCCTTAGTCAGTCAGTGCAGCTTTAACTGGGCGAAATTTATGGGGTCACTCTTGTAGCGGATCTCGAAAATGTAGATTTCTGCAACGGCAGAAGTGTAGCAAAAGTCACGTGTAAAAACACAACCAATTGAGAGGCCCGCGTGAGTTGTAATTTATGCTTGTCTGTATTTTTAGCTCTTGCAAGCAAAATACTTAGACTTTTAGCCATTAATATCCACGTACGTATTTACAGGTTTGTCTACACATTTATAGATCCATGCACGCATTCACAGATTTGTCTACACATATACAACTCTCAATACACTTACAAACCTGATTACTCACACACGGATTGAGATACAGATACACAACTCTCCACACACATTTGCAAATAGTTTTGCTACAATAATGACCCCATATATAAATAAAACAAACACACACTGTTATGTCCTATCAGGGCAACTGGGCAACATTCTATAGTTGTTTCACACAGCGCCTAATTTCTTCCAGCTCAAAATTCAAATTAAATTTTAACATATATAAAAAAATCTGATTACCTGTACTTGTTTGGTTAAGTGAAGTCTGCTGTGCGTTATTTGTAATGGGCACCTAATGAGGGGCACTTATCCAGGAAGGAACATGCACCTGTCTAAAGATTTCTCAGAATTCTCAGAAAATGTTAGATTTTTTAATACATTTTTGGTATTTTTCAGGACCATGTCTTCCTGGAGATAAAGAAACCTTCTCCCTGTGACCAAGCACTTACTCCAGGTTAGTTGATATATTGTTGTTTTTGTTTGGAATATTCCAATAGAATACATAATGTGTAATTTCAATACACTTGATATGTCTGTGCGTTAAGCAAGGCTTTTAAAGGGATTTCAAATCGAGAAGTCTAAGTGATGGAAATGTTTTAGTTTTTTTTTTTTAAGATCAAAGATAATATATTACCTGTAATCAGGGTCCAAAATTAACACTGGCCACCAGCCACAGAGTGGTAGATTTTATGTTTGACAAGTACGTCTCTGAAGCCTAGCCGACACACTGGCGGGTAAACGTTTGTACCACAATTGTAAAAAAAAACTATCCGTACAGTCTTTACTTTGTTTTGCCTCATTTACGCTCGCGCTGTTACTGTCCTCTGCTTTCTGTGTCGGAGTTTGACACATACACACACATACTTGAGCTATACTCACTATGCCCACTGCGTCCCTCCGGATGATTCAACATAGAATTCAACCTAGCTTTAACTCTAAACAATCACTTGCCATCGGTCTGTTGCTAGCTACCGGTTAATTCTGTGAAATTTGCCGTTTTCAAATTCCAAATTCCACTCGTATAATGTTCCTGATGTTAGGGCTCTGGGACTACTTGTTTAAAGTTACCAGCGACGTTATCATTTTGCCGACGATTACAGCAAAGTTGAACATTTATGGTTAGCCCCTGATGGTTGTATTTTCTTTAGGCTAACAAAATATTAGCATTTAGCAAGGCCAATACTGCCGTAATCGTAACGTAATTAAACAATTTGCTTTTGGATTTGTTTTGGAACATGAGACCAATTTATGAATGGTTGTTATGTGGTTGATTTTTTTCTTCTACCTGTCCCCTTAGCCGGTGAGTCAAAAAGTACATTTCGGACACCGTCTGTAATATAAAGTCAGTATCAAGGCTAACTAGGTTGCTATATGCAGTTAAAGCAAAAAGCAAAACAACATAAAATATAACTGCAATCGGTGTATGCGGTGGCTGACTACGTAAAAAGAATTACAGAAAACAAGAACAATAGAGTGAATACATTTGTTTTCATAAAAATAGCACAAAAAAGACATTTGGTTGGAATGGCCATATAACTCTGCAAATTGAGGAGGTTGCACACCCAACAAGCTACACCACCTTCAGTATCCTTAAGGTGATGTGCAAAATTCAAAGCATAATCTGTTACCATATTCGAACCACCAGAACTCCATAGCAAAAAATATGGGAGAGTGCTCAATTTTTTTTTTTACACTTGTGGAAAGTGGCAAGCCAGTCAGAGCAAAGCGGCAATCCAATAGAAACATTTGAGAAAGTTGTATTCCTGTGATCTTTAATGGTTAGTGTAAGGATTTATGAAGTAGTGAAGAAGTTATGGAAGTGGGGAAATGGCTGTAAATAGTCATGTTTCTTACAGTACAAAGACAAACGTCAGCCATGCCTGGTGACGACTCCGAGCTCCAAAATAAATTGCCACCGTGCAGTGGGCGCTCACACGCACAGGCTTTCTGAGAAGTTGGCAGCCCTGATTAGAAATGGCTGTAAATAGTCATGTTTCTTCAAGTACAAAGACGAATACAAGTCTGCTATATAAATATTGTCCGGATTGCGTCACAATGCATTATTATTGTTCCCTACAATGTTGAATATTGCTACGTTCACAGTTTCGTGGGCTATAGGGCTTGCGCTGGCATCATTCATGAGCTGGGCAACAAAATGTCATGTTTTTACTAGGGCTGACCCGAAAGCTGCCATGGAAATCGATTTCCAAATCAGAAATCTAAGGTTGCTTTTTTTATTGTTATTTTAATTTTTTTATGTCCAAATAGCACATAAAAATAGTATGCCTTGTCCAACATTATTAATTATGCATCAGCATTAATTATTATTTGACAACCTTAGCATAGTGTTGTGCCTCTGCTCTCATGTGATCTAACCATTACCAGCACTGCAACTGGTAGTTAGACCATGTGACAGGCTTACAACTAGGCTAGCAAAGATGTTGGCGTAGGCTACAGTCGTTCTAGTATTTTTTCATTTATGTATAGGCCTATGAGCAAGTTTGTTTTTATTTGTTTCTATAATAGGCCTATATTTTATTTGATTATTGCCAGGGCTGCCAACCTTTTTGAGAATCTCTGCGTGATCATGAGATGTCATCACCGCACGTGTCAGACATTTATTCGTCTTTGTACTTGAAGAAACGTGACTATTTACAGCCATTTCCCAAGTTTCATGACTTCTAATTCTTACACCAACCAATGCAAAACAAGAAATGCATTTCCACGAAAAAACACGTATGTGATTGCGTTTCCACCATCAGCGACCAGGCAGTGCAGTGGCCAGCCCCCTAAAATAACCGCTGCAGCACCACTACGTCCTCGTGTGTTAGTGGACAGCGCTGAACTGAACACAAGTGTAAACACCCACTTGCAACATCTGACTTCTTCCATTCATATCAATTTGTGAACTATATGTCATCTTTAAATTGTTTGGGTAATTAGAAGACAGATATAAGTTTAATGAGAAATGCAAAAAGTGTTGCAACCATCCCCAGTCTCCCCTGCGTCCTCATGTTAGCTCAACCTTTGTTTTAAGTAGGGATGGGCGATACCACAGATTTTGTTTTCTATCCGATACCACATGATATTATGTAAAGTATCCCGATACTTATAACAACTTTGAATTTTGAAAGTCTTCTTGTGTACATAAAAAGGGAGATAGTTTTGTGATTTCTGCTGTTAAAATAGGTAAATGCGGTCATGAAAATATATTTGAGTCATTACATCAGAAAGGCCTGGCTCCTTTTGTGGCACTGGTGCAAGCCACTAGCTAAACCAGCCTCAATACTGCCCCTGCTGGTGGCAAGCCACTGGCTTTTGGCAATTGTCAGACAAACCAGCCTCAATAATGTCACACAAGCCAGTCGCTCCGGATGCAACAAAGTGTGGAGATAGGTCTGATATTGCGAGACTATGCAGCCCCTGATGCGAACGCGTAGGGAAATAGTATGTTATTATGTGATGCATCGTCAGATGCAGCACATACTGTTACCGGAAAGTCATATTATTATTATTATTATTATTATTATTATTATTATTATTATTATTAT
>JAVQIZ010048260.1:0-10707 GCA_036023535.2 Galaxias brevipinnis
CTGCAACAATTTGACAGGGACAATGCTGTAGTAGATGATTATTATTATGATGACCATGATGATGATGTTAATGATAATAACCACCAAAAGAACAGCTCAACATATTTTGGTAGGCCAAACCATGCATGTCCATCTGTGTGTATTGTGATGTGTGTCTGCCTGTGTATGTGAGCGGTTGTGTTAAAAAGTGTTATTTTTCCTCCATTTGAATAGAACTGGTCTCTCTTCCCCATGGCCTTAGAATATCTCAGCAACTTAGCAAGTGTTGAGTAGATCCTTAGTTATAGTCACTAGGTAGTTCTCCACCTCCAGCACAGTTAGGTAGCTCTGCGTATCAGGGTAGGGCTCCTGTAGCCCCCTGTCATCCGGGCATTCACCCGGGGTTATAGTCTGGATGGAGCAGGGCATACTGAGGGCAAGAGAGTGCACCACTTCCTGTAGGCTTGAAACGTCAACTTGGATCTGGACCCAGAAAAGAAATATAAGAATTATGATTAAAAAAAGAGAAAATTGTTGAAGTTGTTTAAGGAAGTAAAAGCAAACATGAAAAAGTCTGTTGATTTTATATCTCCATATAAAAATGTATTAGCATTTGACCCTTTACAGCAGTGGTATTAACGATATATAACGTTAAAATGGTTGAAATTAATAAAAAAAATATATGATTTAATATAATCTATATTATTTATAAACTGTATTGCAATGTTGAATGTATTCAGAATGTTTGATATACAAATGTTACCCACATTGCTAGTTTAATAAAATATTGTACCTGGCCCAGTCGGTCCGAGGAGAGGTTGCATAACCGATTCGAGAGGACTCCCAGGTAACTGCTGATGGAGGTGAGGCCTGTTATATGGGGAGGTGGAGGACAGTTTATTCCAAGATCTTCAGACACCGATAACTACAGAGAGAGAGAATAATAATGAGTATTAAAACACAAATAGCATACTAGTATAACTGATTAACAGGCTTTTTATGGCAACATGCTGGGGGAGTTATTCCAAAGGCACTCTTAGGAGTCCATTCATACTAGCTAACCAGTACTTAGACATAATTCTGTTGACCACTTGAGCGACCCAATTAGAGCAGTTCACTGTTTTAGGACTTTGTCCATGTTGTGCAGTAATACTTTTTTAACCTCATAATTGTCTCATTTAAAGCAGACCATGGTCAAAATACTTCAAAGGTGTTGAATATATGCTACGTTGATAAAAAATACAATCTGTTTCTACTTACATAATGTAAAGTTATGTTACAAAAAAAAAATTTAAGATGGGAAATTATATAAAAATTATATAAACAAAATGACCAAGGTTTGAGTTATAATCTGAGCTTTGTGGGGGTCTCTTAATATTAATGGCAGAGATAAATAAATAATAGCTGAACTGGTGCACTGTATTTGCAACCCCCACAGACTTTACTGCTTTCATGGGAGCTCAGACCCCTCGTTATGGGAGCTCAACTCTCACTGGCACCCACATAACTCGAACCCTGAAAATAACACTTATTAGAGGCATATTATCTTAGGAACTGTAATATAATTGAAAAAAATGTCTATGTACTTAATTGTAATTTTCGAAACATTTTTTGTTTGAACTAATACAACTGACTGTTGGACTCTTTACCTTGCTTTTGAGGATGCGGATGTGCACCAGTGTGGTCTCAGCCACTCTCTTGATAGTGTGTATGTGTATACTGGACATGGCGTCTTTTTTCACGGGGTTACTGGAACACCCAAGGACCAGAGACAACACTGTCCACAAGCAGGGGAGATATAGCGGAGCATGCATCCTCCTTATAGGTGCATGAGCATCGTGGCATAAGATACAGCTTCAGTTAGATTAAAACTTAATTTGTACAAAAAACAATCACAAATTGAAAAATGAGTAGACGAATGCTGCCTTATTACAGCATGTAGCAATATGTCAGTGTATTGTAATTATATGTTATCTTTGAGACTGAGTGGGAGTGTTAGATTAGGAAGATATGGACATCAAAAAAAAAAGTGCCCCACACGCAAAAAGAGTCACGCACTTTGAGTCAGAACACAAAAATAAAATTATAATACATTACTGCAAATACAGAATAAAGTTCAATATTCTCTAACCCAGGAAATCTGTTAGAATAATATGGAATAAAGTTCAATATTCTCTAACCCAGGAAATCTGTTACAATAAAACGAAAAAGTTACTTGGCCTCAATAACTCAAAAACGAATTCAATTAGATTTTGATTACTTCACACAGTGTCACAAATGGCATTCCACTATGAGTTAGAATATCAACTAGACCAGAATGCTCATACTCCCATAGAGGGATACACCTTTGACCTTACCTGTGGGTTGTTTTTGATGTGCCAAGGGGACACAGCGTTGCTTCAGATAAGTTCATTTAGGTAGCATCTACTGTTAGGGTTCAGCTGTTTTATAGCCCCTGCTAGTTTGACTCATGTGAAGATTGAATCATCATGGGCCTGGGTGTCCCACACCCCCTGCCTTGGACTAAGCCTTCTGGCATGAGCTGGAAACCTCCACACTAAACATGTGCCAAAAATGCTGAGTGGTGGATGTTTTCAGTAGCACCTGCACCGTTTATTCTTGAAAATAAATCCTATCAATTAACTCACATCCTAAAATACTTTCTGGCTATAAAATCCACGAAGGGTTACACAGGTTATGTAAGTGTCACTTAAGTCATGTTTTCAATTTGCGACATTTTCAAAACAATTCTAGTAGCCTGCTTTTCTGAGGTTGCAAGTGTGTTCACATGCTATTTTCACTGCTTTCAAGAAAAAGAAACATTTCATTTTGAAAGTATGGACTCACACCATCTTCCAAATGCAAAGGCTTGGGGATCATACTTATAAAAGTGCTTAGGCATAAACAAAAAGCATTGTTTTACCACAATGTCCGCATACTTTGCACTCTTGCAACCCCCTCAGACCTAACATGGCTACTTGGATGGTTAACTGTTTGGAAGCTATTGTGGGGTGGTTCTGACTGGAGCTAAGCTAAACTGAACAGATTTTGTAGCATGTAGCTGAATGGAAAAATGAAATTATACTTAAACAGGCCAAATGGATGTAAAAGCTATCTGGGCGACTTGGTACTTCTACCAATGACACTGCATGAAGGTAAAACATCATAAAGACCAAACTCTTCCAAATAGAGATGAGTGGTCTTTTAAGCCTGTTGCAGTTACATGTGTTTGGGATATTCCATTATAACGTGTTTATAAAGTTTCTGACCTCATTGTGTCTTAAGGCATACTAGTTTATCTATTGTTTTTGTCCGTGCATAGGTGTGTGTGTCTGTTCCTGTACATGTCCTGTGTGAGCATGTTTTACTGTGTACAGTCATTGTGACTGAAGGATGTAAGTTCCTGGAAAAAAAGGCTTTGTTGAATTTCTCCGGCTATGATGATGAACAGTGCAGCCTTTGGTCAATAAAACATACTGCCAAACTGTGTTTGAGAAGCTTAAGGCACATTCAATTCTCTCCTTAACAATGTTGGTCACCTACAAAGAGAAAAACATATTGCATGACATGTAAAAAGCCATGCATTTATACAGTATAACTTTTGCCAGGGTTTTGGAGACAGTTTGTTGTGGACGGTAAACTAGTGTCAACCGATCTTCTTTACTGACACAAAGCCATTAGAGCATTGAGCCAAACTGGCAGTGTCCATTGATTCTGATGGAAGGGTACACCCTACTGTAGACGCCATAGTCAAAGTCATGTTTTATTTCAATGAAATTCTAGTTATATCATACATTATAGAGTAATACAATTCATTTACATTACTATATTGATAGAACAAATAAGTAAGGAATGGTTGTGCACGTCCCCTGTGAAGTAACTCCATGCAACAAGAACAGAAAATCAAACCTATCTAGCTTGGTGATCAACATAAATCAACATAAAGTAGAAAAATGAGTTTATTGATTTTTAAGAACCATGAAAAACACTTCAGCTCCATGCAAATTGTTGGTATTACGAGGACTGTGATTCACAAAGACTGTTCTTGTTTGTCCAATCATCAGTCTCTAAAGGGGCATCGTTTTCTTCTCGTCTAAGTGTAGGAGAAATTACATCTAAATACGTAACCATCGAATGTTAGTGGTGTCTATGAGTTCCACTTTCCCCTGTCCACCTCTTAGGCCATAGGGTTGGAAGCTGATGGTGAGGGGTACCAGATGTTTTGGAGTCTAAACAAATGTGTAGGGCCTTGCCTCTGCGCCAACTTTACTCAATAAGGAAGGTGATACTATCAGACACTGAGGGTATATATGTGAGTTCAGACTAGGAAACCCTCACAGGGTTGGATGCATGCTTTTGGGGTGGTTTTTTGTGTATTGTATCTTTCATTTTTATTTTCACATATTAAAGTTTGCATTGATAAGCATCAGACCTTCGTGAGATTTCTTTATCAAAAGGCTACGATAAGATTCAAGTGGGGCTTTGTTGACATGTCCTCATTTGTGTGCCTACAGTAAGTTCCACGGAGCTCAACTATGCTCAGAGGGCCAACCACATGCTCAGCATCCTCGCTGCCGTCTGTCCATGCACCCGGCCTGCTCACTCTTAGCCCATAGCCAGGGGGACGTTCTGCAGTGGCTCCCCCCATTCAACTTCAGCTCCACTCCTCTCCACCGAGGAGCTCGTTGGCTGGAGACACCGGCAGACGCAGCTCCAACCGAGGCCTTATTGAATAGTGGCAGGAATCAGTAGCATGGCATTTCAAGTGCTTTAAATGATTACTGTTGCTCAAAGAAAGGTGTATAAAGTCTAAGGTTGTGCATGCGAGTGGGTTTTTGTGTGTTTAAATGTTCCCAGATATCCTGTCTTTTGATGTGTGCACGGCCCTTTTCTGTGGGTGTGAATAGGTGTGCGTTTCTCTATTTGTGCCAACAGACAGTTGATCATCAGTTGGTCTTATGCTATCATACATCCTGTTGGTGTAACCTCTTACGGGTCAGGTCCTCTGTTTGTGGACATCCGGCTCTCTCTCATGCCCCAGTGGGGATCAGTTGTGTGTAAGAAATGGCCTCGGGCAGTTGCATACTTTCTTTCCGGGGAGGACGAATGTTTGTGGTTCAGTGCTAAGATGATATAGACAACATAGAAAGGTGGAGTCATTTGTTTTAATTATTAGTAGATCTTCAACTCCAATGATCAACCAGGTGACAATTCTCGTTACCAATCATATCCTGGTAAAAAAAGAGAGGAAATGGTTGGATCAGCGAAGTTGAGAGGGGAAAGTAAATGGGTGGGTGAGGAAAAACGGAGGAGTTCCAAGCTGATGGTGGTTTCAATGGGGAGGAATAGTTCACAGTGATTCAAATACCTGGCAACTTATTGCGATGTTTCATCAGTTGCTGGAACATGCTCACTTCACTTCCAGCAACCGGATGTGGGTAGAGGCCAAATTGGGATAAGATCTTTTTGGTGCTTGTTATTAGTGCTGCTTTGTTCCGCATGCACGCATCCATATTCATCAACTCACTCAGAAGAGTTTATGGGTATTTTCCTGGAAACCGTATTTTATTGTGTCCTTTAAAGCCACTCTTATTAAGGCTTGACCTAAATAAACCCTTGCTCAGACTAAACTCTGTAAAGCAAAGGCCTGTAACTGAAGATATGAGGCAGCCTGAATAGGCAATGGACTTATAAAATAACTTCCTCTTTAATTGTGTTTGTATCACTTTAAAAATGTACACCACTCAGAAAAACATTGAGATTATAAAGGGGTTACTTTATTGCAATTTTTTTACGTCAATGTATAAATAAAAATAGAAGCATGCAAGGTAACTCTTCACATCTTTAATGAATGTGTTTTGTCTCCACAGTGGTCCCCATCTCAGTGCTGACAGACATAATAAATAAATAATATCGACCCTTTCCTCAGATCCCATCCTGAGCAGTCTCCATTTTGGCTGTACAAGTTGAAAGTCAGGTTAAACAGTTTGCAATGTCGTAAATACTGAAGCATCTGGAGGTGATTGGAAAATATTCCATATTAAACCTCTGGCCCAAATAATGAGCTAGCATTTAACTCTTACCTTTTATCAAGTTACCAAATGTAGGCTGTAAGTTATGGTAGTTTTGGGACAGCTTTTTATGATATAACTTTCTTTAACTATGTCATAAGCGTCGGTCTTTGTATAGTTTATGATGAACTGAAATTATGTATGCCTTTTTCTAGCCGACTTTTAATCTGTCTTCTCTGAAATGTATTTAGCATTTATTGAGGTAGATTTGTAACAAAGTCTCTAAATCTTTTCTCCAAAGGACGGGCAGCATGGCACAAGCAGTGAGCGCTGTGCTGGCCCAGACATGGATGATCATTATATCTGCAGTACTTGAACAGGCCTCTTGGGGGCCCTGCCCACCCACTAATCCAATGGAGAACACATTTTTTACAGGCTTAAAGAACTAGGATTTTGAAAGGGCCACATCTCAATAAACTCAACCAGCTTCTTTTTTCCCAACACCCTTTTTGTTTGCCACAACAGAGTGCTATCATGGCACAAATTTGTTTATCTGGAAGTTTACTTGCATTGGCTATTCTCTTTAAATCGACCAATAACCTTGCAGTACGTTTTATGTGGCGTTTTCCTTAATCATGTTTAGTCACCAATCTAATTGAACAAAAGCAGCAGCCTCATCATAAAGGTGTAAGCAGCATGGTTTATTCCTAGATATTAATTTAGTCTGCGGCAGTTCATTAGTTATTTAAGTCTAAATATTTGAAATGTATTCAGCATTATTATAAATAACTAGTAATAGTAATAAATAACTCGGCATACTTACTACATAATTCACAGCAATGTCTAACACAGGACAATCCTCAGCAACGTATTATACCTTACATAGAGCACGTTTTGCTTTCCGGAAGCCTTCGATTTGACTTACTGACTCCACCAGATCAATTACTTCAGGGAGGGGTGCAAAAGCGCATCTGACACGTTGCGTCCCCACTTGATGACACAAATGGGGCGTTGTCCTATTTCCCAAGGCTATGTGTGACACACAGATTGTTGGATGCTATTGCTGGTCCATAACTCACAAAGATTTCCCAGTTCATTGAGTCTGTTAGTCCTGATAACTCACTCAACACTAGCAGAGACGGCTGGACACAGAAACACATTTTGTCTTTAGACTGCATATATTTTTTTGCCAACCCTCAGGGTTTTATATTAATTATTTAAGTTGTTGCAAATGTACAGCTAATTCAACCGTAGTAGCTCAAGATCACTTTTTTTTTACTGTTCTGTCTGTTCTCATATTTGGAATGTATTATACCTTGCTGTTAATATAAAAATGCAGGGATTGCTTATGACTATCCTATTTTGACAGTGAAAAGAACAAAAGCTCATGTTAAACAATAAAGAAACAATTTTACCAGAAAAATCATAGAAATTGCACGACTCGTGTACATATACTCTCAAAACAGTGTTTCATGTCGGAGAAGGGATGGTTTACCATGCAAATACAAAGAATAGAGTTGGTCAGGCAGAATAAACAGCACAAAAACACCCCCCCCTCCACCCAACACAGACACACACACACACACACACACACACACACACACACCTGAGGTCCTGTGGATGGTAAAACTAATGGAGCACTCGGCTGCTGGCCCTGGCAGTGCACAAGACACAGGAAATGCCACAGGCTCAGATATACAATAGCCTAATTGTGTATGCCCATGGATCTAAATAAATATCCAACTTGAAAGTAAGATAGCGTCATAGATTCTGGTATGCTGCATAGGCAACAGCCTATTTCTTTTTTGTGACTAATTCAAAACATCAGATGTATGCATGAATGGGGTTTGTACGTTCCATTCACTGTTTCTATAAATACTGAATTTGCAAAGTCACCAGGCACATGTTTAGTCAAAAGAAAGATGTCCAGTGATCAACTTTTTGTTTTAGAATTAAACAGTTTGTGCTAATAAAACAGCATAACGTACTTTTTAGTTGACATTTATTTTTATTGATGAACACTTCTGATTATGTACAGCATAATAAATGCATGTTGACCGTCCTATAGTAAGGGTCATGTGACATGTCTTTACTGTTCTATAAAATCATGAACATGAGACGCGTTCAATGCCATTATTATTAGTTACAAGGGTTTAATAACAAATGATGAGTTAAACGATGATTGAATAAAGATGTTCACAGTGTGAGAAAAGGAAGCTGTCTCGATTCCTCCCTGTGTCTGTGGCTCACATTATGCTCTGGTATACTATAAGGGGTGTAGAAGCCCTCACAGGCAGTATTACGCTGAAAATGTGAATATCAATCGAATATAGTTGTTTATATAATACAATGCTCGCACTAGCTAACATAGGGTGATTCAAAGTGAGTGATCATTGGTGAAAGTTATTCTAATACAGCTGAATGAAGTTTAAACGAAAAATAAGGGCCTTAGGAGAGAAGATAGATAGATAGATAGATAGATTGATATATTTGGTTCGCTTAATGTGCTAAGCTCTATTGAGAGATTTCTGTAATAATTATTTCTTGGTTTCACTCAAGCTTTTCCTTACCTGTGAGCATCAAAACTAAATAACACAATTTGATTGAAATATTCAGCCAATTGACTATTCTTTGTTTCTGTATACAGTATATATATAATAATAAAGGAATACTCTCATGCCAAAGAAAGTCAGGAATGGAGGACAAACTCATCTGTCTTAAACATTTATTAAATGTGAATACAATCTAGTTTGGCATGATTGGGGCTGCTAAGTATTTTGAAGCTCCCTGCCTTAACATATCCGGGACAATGCTCAGAGGCAGGGTGCGCACATACATCGATCCCTCTTGAAACAGATTAACATACATCAATCCCCGTTTGGAACAGATTAGCAGACCCAAGGTGCCAGTTGGGGTAGAGGTGGGAGCATTTTCCCATTATCTCATCCGACAAGCACAGACCCTAACTTTGGACTCAGGTAATTTAAATACCTTCCCCCTCCCCCTTTGACGTGATATTTGATTGTGGACAGCTGTGTTAGTGATGAGTGTGTGTAGCACACGCAGTATAACGGCTTACGTCAGTGGCGCACAGAATTCGAGTTATCTGCCTGAACTTGGAAGCTCCAATGAAAATGTCTATCAACCACGAACAATCAAATGAACTTACAGACCAATCAGAATGCACAAAATGGTTAAGGTGCTGGTATCCCCCGCAGATACTTTTTGGGGTAAGGGCTTCCTGGCTATTACCTTTTGAACAGCAAGCCCAGACCGCAAAAAGACCCGCAAGGGACCGAGCTTCTCCAGGGGGTATGCAGGTCGCCCATCCCCGGTTTCCCTAGCGACAGCACTGTTGAGAAAAACGAGAAAAGAGAAGAAACGACAGGTAAAGTGACGTATGCAGTGAGCGACGCCCTACTGATTAGAACGGCTTTATTCAGAATTATTTATGATTACATCGTCATTGATTCTGAGGTTAATACAGATGCATGTCACTGGGCCACTTGGCGTCCCGTGCGGTAGACCCACATACACGACTACACCTGGTTATGTGCTTCTGCTGCTTCGTGACTTGTAAAAGTTCAATCATGCTCTATTAACCAGGTTCTCCTCCATATCCTGGTCCTCTCCTCACAGAAATATACAAACCAGGCAACACATTCCCTAAGGAATAATGATATCACAAACAACATAGTGCTCTGAGCCGTCAAAGAGAATGATGTTTCAGAAAGCTGTGACGGTAGCAATAGGATAAAAAACAGTCAGTACTTAAGCTGGGCCTTATTTGTGAAGCGTGCCATGGACTAAACAACTCTTACAGTTCCTATGAGATCTCAAGCATATGTCTGAAGATCAAAGTAAAGTTTGGATAGCACCCATGGGCCAAGCACGCAAATTATGTTGTAAATGTCTTAAGTCAATGCTTTTTTTGCACCTAAAACTACTGCATGCCACAATGTTTACATAATACTTGTTCTTGTAGAGTAAAATTTGAGGTGTGTGCATTGGCTAATGTGAGATGCATTATTGCACATGCTTATATTATCATTATGAATGTTAGACAATGCATATTTGTAAAATGTACGGTAGAACCATTTAAACACGCTCATTGGACATTACTTGCCATCTTTAAACTTGTGATTGAAATGCAAATCTGTACTTTATTTGTTCTTTATATAACCTTATCAGGCTTTAACAAAACAAGGACAAATATTTGTGTCTAAATTGGTACTGTGGACATGTTACAAGTTTCCAAAAGGTTTGTCTGCATGGCATTGGCTTCAGTACTGTTCTGAAACTCAACAGCAATAAAACAGAACTCATGGTGGTGGCCCCTAAGGCTCAGCTCAGGACCTTCTCATCTCTATAGACGGCTGCACCATCCGCCCCTCCACTGAAGTCCGTAACCTGGGAGTCATTCTTGAATCCACCCTGTGATTTGAAACCCACATCAAATCCGTTACCAAACTGGCCTTCTATCACCTCAAGAACATCACTAGACTCGTCCTTCTCTCTCCGACCCAGTGGCGGAGACCCTCATTCACGCCATCGTCACCTCCCGCCTGGACTACTGTAACGGAGTACTATGCGGGGTTACTAGTAAAACCCTGAATAGGCTCCAGTACGTTCAGAACTCAGCTGCAAGGGTTCTCACCCGCACCAAACCCTGGCAGCACATCACCCCCACTCTCATGCACCTTCACTGGCTCCCTGT
>JAVQIZ010048288.1:0-20258 GCA_036023535.2 Galaxias brevipinnis
CTATCCTGCTATATATAATCTGAAATGCTCTAATGTGTTTAATAATCAAAAATAATAATCGATCCCAGTCAAACAGCTAATTTAGATTTCAAATACTTAGCCGTTTGGCCTGCAGCTGCGTGTGCGTAATACAATTGGGTAATAGCCTTAACTTTTTGCAAGTTAACTTGTTAACTTGGGGTGACCATTTTTGCGTGCAAATAAAACATTCCAAATCTATAAGCGGGTTAGCATCAGAGAGTGTAAATCCTTACATAATAGGCTATTTCCTTGATGAATATTTCAATTTTGTTGGGTAACAGTAGATTGCGGACAATGTGATGATGATTTGCAGATTAAACAATAAAGTGTGATTCTAACATGCTAAATAGTAAAAATATGTGATAAACTTGCATTGTTTATATTTCCGCATAAAGACAGCCACGTCATCTCAAGATAACAATCGCGTGCTTTGTCTGCATGACACGGATAATTTATAAATAGCCTACATTGGAGCTATAGTAGGTTATCAGTACTGTCAAGCATTTTTGTTATCGGCTTCATGTTGTAGCATTTAATATATGTAAAAAATTACGTTTTTCCGAGATGATAATCTCAATTGTTAAAGTAGGCTACTTCGAAAATATAGCCTATATTTTCGTAGGGCCTATAGCCTATTGTTGAACATTCAATATTTAATTTAATATTCTTATTCTGAAGGAGCACATACACTTCTACATTATCTTCAAATTAGTTTTTTAAATAGTATTTATTTTAAAACTTTAATATTTGTCCAGAAACCATGCTTGATAGCAGTTGGCTCGTTAGTCGAGCAACCCACGGCTCTTTTCGGTGATACATTTTTCCTTTTACATGCGTTTCAGCTTATTCACACATGCCAGTAAAGTATTTGAACACGTTCAACTAAATATATAATTATTCTCTCATAGGAAAGCCCATAATTCGTTTACCATCTGAACAAAGTAATTCAAACCATATTTTCCCCGAGAAAAAAAAATTAAAACATTTACAATCTTCATTTGTAAACAATTGCAGCATATTTTCCAACAGAGCCAAAATTCGTTTGTAATACAATTATACAATTTCGCGTCCGAGCTCCGAGGGATTATTTAATCCTTATTGGATTTATTATAGGCTAATTGTTTTTTTCAGGTTGGCAATGTAATATCATAGTCATGGGTCAACCTTAACTAGAAATGCATTTCCCTGCGCAAATGCGATGTGATGCATCGCAGTTATTCGACTAACCGCCTTAGCGCGCAGAACCTACCCCTGCAGCACAAGCGACTGTGGTCCAAACCCTGTTTGTTGACAAGGGGGCTTATTGCCGCTAGATCGGTAGTGCCTCTTCATCATAATATAATGGTGGACACATATGACAATAAAGCACTACCCTACCCTTTGTTTTTATTTTCAACAAGGTCAGGCTTTCACCGACAATGCTTTAATGTGTTCAAAAAGTATGCATTTAGTTCAAAACAGGGTAGCGCATGAGCAGTAATTTCTCCCTGTCAAAAAGGTTATGCCTCATACTATTCAATTGAGGTAGCCCATTTGGAGGGGAGGCTCAATTTTCAGTTGTATTTGATAATATGTGCTACAGGGAAGCCCACCTATAAGTTGCCTTCTCAAGGCATTGATTGTTTTACTTTTTAACTATTCACTTAATACAAATTTCCCTTGCCTTCTTGCATCTTTCTTATTTGATGTTGATATTTTCCTGCTCTGAGTCTGTGTATGTCCACGCAATTTGTTGCAAATGCCAGGCCATTACAGTATAATTTGAAAAAGCTAACGCGTAACCTTGTGAGAGCTCCAAATCTAGCTAAAACACTGTCTGCTAAGGTAACGGTAAATGTATATTATATGATTGATTCGATAGCATCATAATATTGGTTAATTATTGTTATGTTTATCTTCTGCCTCCATAGTTCTATGTCTAATGAATTCTCTATATAGTGTCTCTATATAGTGTATTTAAAGATTACAGAGTTCTAATAAGCATTATTGTAAGTTAAGGGGCCCAATAGGCTTCTTTGCCTGGGGCCCCCCTGAGTCTAGGAGCTCCACTGGACTCACGAGACACACAAATAAATGCAGGTCAACGTGCAGGAAAAAAAGCATGTCGGTAAAGTCATGTGAATGAGAACCAATCAGAATTAATTACTTTGATAGCTAGGTTGACACAATTTAAACTAAATATATGTCACTGATCAAGGAGCCGAATGGCAAATTAACCGGTTCTATTTAGAACGGAGCCAAATGAACCAACTCACCCTATGAGCCGAAATACCATTCAGTATCGGACCCCAGCACACCTGTTAGCTTCTTTCGATTCATGTTTTCCCACGAACCATATTGGCCAGCAGATGCCTGAATGTTGTTGTAGTTTTATCCTGGACTAATTCTGATTGTGTTGATTTACTCAGACAGCATGTTTAATCTGTATGTTTGGAAAAATGTATGTCAAAGCTAATGTGGTCCAAAGTGATCACCTTGCGTTTTATGAAGGGGAAATATACTGAATTATTTTGGACCTAGCGAGAAGTTATTTAAAAAACATTTATTCATGTGTATTTACTATTCAGGAGGCTGGTCATGGTAGTGGACAGACGTAGCCATGGCAACACACAGTGAGAGAACCCAAGAATAACCCTGTCACCATAATTATGGTCAGTCAATAAACCAATCACATCACATATGGTTCAAATCTATGTCCTTCATCTAAATAATTGTTATGGCATGGAAGTCACCGAACACAGCCACATGGAAAAAAAATACTTGACATCTTTTATCTTATATTTAGGGTCAACAGCAACAAAAAACACATTTATAAAGACATAATAGTACAAGCCTGAACAGAAGAACAAGGAAGTACAAACATATTTACCATAAGTCACGCCTAACTGAACAACTGTTTATGGTCCTTTTTATGATTTCCTAATCCAAGAGTCCATAATGATAACCAAACCACCCCCATACAGGACACACACTCGTCAGCACCAACTCCTCTCCTATCTTATTCAGTGTGAAGATGTCTAGCAGCTCGGGGTCTACCTCCGCTAACAGGCCGGTGGTGATCGTCCAGATCCTCCCTGCTGGGAGTGGGGTCAGGGAGCCACCGAGGACTGCAGCCCTGTGTCCTCCTCTCTGTCTGGGACACCTTACCACAACACCCTTCCTCCTGACCCTGGGTCGCTTCATAAAGGAACACAAAAGGGGACTTGGGGTAGGATCAGGTCTTTAATATGCTTTATTGATCAGAACAGAACAGTTTAATATTCTGTATTATTAATGGAGTATGAAGGAGACTGTCGCGTTACACTGGCATCCTGAAGCGTTTTCAAGATGTAGAAATACTATTAATACTATTATACTAATATTGCTACTTATTACGTTTATGCAAAGGTTATCTTATCGATAACTTATCGTTAACACTTATCGATACTGGTGTAAAGTTATAGTTCACTGCGTGTGTGTGTGTGTGTGTGTGTGTGTCCATGTGTGTGTGTCCGTGTATGTGTGTGTGCTGTTATTCCAACAGAAAGTACAGGCCCTACTGGGAGTACTGCTGTTCTTCATTGGCATTGTGATGGGCGCCCAAAGGGACAGCCTGGGCGTTTTCAGTGGAATATTTGTCTGGGGGTCATTTTTTGTGAGTAATCTTCAAGAAAATGAATTGTTGGTGAAGTTTGCAAAGTTTTAAGCAGACTGTTCCTCTTCTATGTGTCATTAAACATTTAATAGCTACAGCAACATTTCAACATTTAGTAGCTACAACTATGAGTGCAACTTCCCGTGTTGTCAATGTAAAAAAAGTAATAAATACAGTGAGAGCTTGAGCACAGAGTGAGGTGATTGTACTCTTATCTCTCTCAGTACATGATAGCTGGTTACCTGACCGTCGCTGCTGAAAGAACACAAGACAAGTGTCTGGTCAGTGCAACGGTTTCCTCACTTACCTCATAGTGCTGGGTTTGGGTCATATACAACGTTTTAGCCAAACTTTATGCACAAAGATATATATATATATATATATATATATATATATATATATAATATAAATATAATACAATATAAATGTAATAAAATATAGAAAATATTACTAAAAACACGTAACACTTCTCATTGGATAAGTAAATACTTTGGACTTCCTTGTATGTTATCTGCTGAAGAGCAGCCTGTGTTTCAAACCACGCCTAACTCAAAGCTAATCATGTCATGTGACCTTCCTCTTCACTCTCTCTTTCAGATGAACCGCTCCCTGGGATTTAACATTGTTTCTACGGTTACGGCTCTTACTGGTATTGTCCTCTACTCCATTGATGCCTCTGGAACTTTGAACAGTTGCCTGTATTGCTATGGTGATGGCAACATGAGATACGTGGTATTATGATTTTTCTACTTCATTACACTCACTTTTAAATTTCTACTATTGATTTTTTAATTTTATTTAGTAATTTAGTTTATTTAAACTTATACTCAATCCAACATGAATGTAGTTGTACCAATATTGCAGATGTAACCATTTCCTATCTCTGAACAGAGCCTATCTAAGGGCATTTCCGGCCTGCTGGTGATATTCTCTATTCTGGAGTTTGCTGTGTGTGTTAGTCTCTCAGTGTTTGCATGTAAAGACATCTGTTTCTCTGTGCCTGAGGTATGGCTGACTGAAGAAGCATGGAAAGACACTGTTTCTGCATTTCAACATACAATTCCAGACATTCATTCATGTGAAGGATCTGTTTAATGATGACTTTTTTTTATGACACAATTTTGTATTCTTTTGGCAGGAGTTCAGTGTTGGGAACCAGTTCCCTCACAACAACACAGAGATCCCTGCAGACTCAAGCTCTCCCTTCAACACCTACGAGGTACACCAAGCATGGGGAAGGTTTCAATTAAGTTAAACTCCCCAAAAAATGCAGTTATGCAAGCAATGTGTCCTATCTGGGCTAGTTTAATCTAAATTAAAGTTACTAGAGACAGTTTATCTGTTGGGGGTGATTTTAGTAACCCCCACCGTTTGCTTAGTGTAATTATTTTCCCTGACCGTCGCAAAGAAGACATGCAGAATGCTCCTGGTCACTCCATAGCTCAGAATCAACCAGGGTTTTCATTGTGTTTTGTCTTGTGTATTTCTGCAGACACTGAGCTGTCCCAAAGGCTTAGAGGGACGCAACAATCCCACTTCAGGCCACCAGCTGAATGACCAGCCTCCCCAGTACAGCGTTGGTCCAATCTCAGTACCGGGCCACTCTCCCCAGTACACCGTTGGTCCAATTTTAGTACCGGGCAACTCTCTCCAGTACACTGTTGGGCCAATCTCAGTACCAGGCAACTCTTCCCAGTACGTTGTTGGTCCAATCTCAATAGTGGAGCAGCCTCCCCAGTACACTACTATTCCAACCTCACAAGAAAATCAGTTCTCTCAGCCCACTCCTGGAACTAATTAAAATCAAGATGAACCTTCTGTCGTAATATATGTTGGGTGAGCAAGTCTGGCGCAAATTGTCTGCCATGGTATTGTGTTTGATAGCTGTCTGTTACTTGTTCGTTCTGTGTAATTAATTGCCGACCAATTTGTATAAAGCGATTTGAGTCTTGAGAAAAGCGCTAAAAACTAAATAAAATGAATTATTATTATTATTATATTAAAACATTTAGTTAATAATAACAGGTGTTTGGGACTTTGTATTTCAGAAAATGTACTCATGTACACTCACGCCATGTACTCAGTCCTTCATTAGTTAGCTACAGTACACTGTTTCTGGTTTATTCATTACAGATTATTCATTCATTTCTTAACAAACTTACCCTCTGACTGGAAAACCAAAGACCGTGGAGGGAGCAAAGGGTGCCAAATAGGGTTAGGAGGACAGAGGACATGTTTTAAACCCCAGTCTCTGTGCAGGAGAGAACCTCTGTTTATTCAAAAGAAAGCATTATCAGGGCTTAAGGGTGTGATGGTTCAATCAGGCAGCAAAGCAGAGAATAGGGTTTGAATTGGACAATCATTAACGTCACACTTCAAACTACTTAAAGTGCGCATGTGAACAAGGAAGTCTTAGTCAACCGCCTTAATAAGTATCAAAGTAACGTTATAGGGGAATGTTTGTGGGTAATATCCTGTTTCTCAACCTCTATGCCTATCTGGGTGCAACGGAAAGGATTGTGCTTCAAATCTTCTTCCTTAAAATGGCTGACTCAGGAGCAAATGCCAGGGACACAGTACACAGTGAACAGCAAAGCACAGCTGCATTTCAGTGATAACTTTGACATATTTACAGTAGCAGTGCAGTTCTGTGGAATAACGAAACACAATCCTATTAGAACACACACACACACACACACACACACACACACACACACACACTGTGCACTGTGCACAAGTAAACCAGGAAGTTTGCAGTGATCACACAAAATACCTCAATGAATAACAGAGTAATGTAAGTAAGGTTATGCTTCTACTAACACTCTCCAGTCGACCTACAGTCCTGTCAGTCCTCACTCCTCTCCAGTCATCTCCTCTGTAAAGATGTCTAGCAGCTCAGTGTCAGCCTCCACTAATGGGGTGATAGTGATCACACAGATCATCCCTACAGGAAGTGGGGTCGTGCAGCCACCGAGGGCTCCCCGCTGGTGGCATTGTGGTCAGGGAGCCATTTAGGACTGCAGCCCTGTGTCCTCACTCTGTCTCTGGGACAGGCAGCCTCTTCCTCCTCCTTCTTCTCCATGATGGGATGGTTCCAGACAGGACAGATGGCGATTGGGGTGGGGACCGGTTTTAAATCAAATTCAAACATTATATCATGTAAGTGGGACCTCCAGGAGGATTGGTACAGTGTATATCATGGATCATTGTGTGTATCATGGTGCCAGACTCCCATAACCTTTATATAATGGACCAGGAAGTACTCCAATGGGTTACAGCACTGGAGGCTCCTTCCAGGGGTGTTTAGATGTCTTTCTGTTACGGGATAGTAATACAGTGCACCAGGACACAGTGATAACGTTATACTAACACATTTCTACAAGGGTTGAACTATGTCACCATAAGTGTGCTTTGACTCTTCAGACTGTCCAGATCATCCTGGGTCTCCATAAGTGTGCTTTGACTCTTCAGGCAGTCCAGATCATACTGGGTCTCCCAGTCTTCTCCATTTACTTTGCGAGGCTCATCCATGGACAACAGATATTATGAGGAATATTTCTTGGGGGATCTGTGCTTGTAAGTGGACTTCAAAATCCTTTTAATGGCTTTGACCACGCTTCCTATCCACACTGACAACTTAAATGATCACAGTCAAAATATTAGATGTAGTGTGTTGTCAGAGTCTGTGTGACTGTACTGTCCTCCTCTCTCAGTACATCAATGATCATATTAGATGTATATAGTGTGATGTTAGAGTCTGTTTGACTGTACTGTCCTGCTCTCCTCTCTCAGTACATCATTGATCATATTAAATGTAGTGTGATGTTAGAGTCTGTTTGACTGTACTGTCCTCCTCCTCTCTCAGTACATCATTGATCATATTAGACGTAGTGTGATGTTAGAGTCTGTTTGACTGTACTGTCCTCCTCTCTCAGTACATCATTGATCATATTAAATGTAGTGTGATGTTAGAGTCTGTGACTGTACTGTCCTCCTCTCTCAGTACATCATTGATCATATTAAATGTAGTGTGATGTTAGAGGCTGTTTGACTGTCCTCCTCCTCTCTCTCAGTACATCATTGATCATATTAAATGTAGTGTGTTGTTAGAGTCTGTTTGAGTGTACTGTCCTCCTCTCTCAGCACATCATTGATCATATTAAATGTAGTGTGATGTTAGAGTCTGTGTGAATGTACTGTCCTCCTCTCTTCTCTCTCTAAGACTACATACAATGTTATTGATAATCATAGCTAACATTTCGAAAACATAACTGTTACCAGTTTGCTAGTAAAACGTTATAAATCTAAAATTGTTATCACGTCACATGACTATCTCTTATTTATTGTCTCAGGTGAACGGCTCCCTGGGAATTAATATTGTTGCTGCGGTAACTGCTTTCATCGGTTTTATCTTCACTCTCTTGGATGCTGCTGGAATAAACACTCACGGTGCACTTACTTAAGTTTCTATTCAGTTTCATAGTTACTCAAGTTCACAATTCATTCCTGAATGATCTATAGTACAAGCGGATGGAATGTCAGATATACTGGGTATGATGTTTCCAGCACTAATCACATTTACAGTTGTCTTCATCTAGAAAATGTATTTTGACACTAGTCGAGGAATGACCACCAGAAGGCAGCAGAGGGCAGTTTATATGAAAAAAACACACATTCGCACGAACGCATACTGAGTTACTTGGCTGATGACATTCGACTGGCTCATTTTCCTATTCTTTATAAATCCCTATACATTTTTTGGAAACTACCTTTTTTTCCATACACCAATTTGTAACATCTTTTCTAAAATGCTATGTAATATAGGACCGTGAAAGGGACCACCGTGTTTCACTGGATCCTATAGAGTTCCTAAAGTGGGGTTCATGCCAACCCTTGAAGGAACTCGTCATTGTCTTGGTAGACAGAAAAAATGGTGGCCTTTTCCTTTAATTCCAATGTTTGACACATGCGCAGTATGGCTCCTCGTTAGTATAGTGGACAGTATCTCCGCCTGTCACGCGGAAGACCGGGGTTCGATTCCCCGACGGGGAGAGCAGATTTTTAGTTTTGGCCCTTTGATCCTATGCAGCCGTGTTCTTTTACTGACACTCTGGTAAACATTAACTCAATCTGTATTTTCAGTTAATTTTCTGTATTTTTAGTTAAATTCGAGCCGAAAAGAAAAAATTCATCCAAATAGTGAACTTTTCCTATAAAACACAGATTTCGGAGATGCGCGGAATGGCTCAGTATTGAACTTAACTTAACTCCCTTAACTTTTTTCCCATTCATTCTATCTGGTAGTGCTTATCACTACCCATGTAATATCCTTGCTCGTTTCTTTGGCGCTGTTCCCATTTTATCATATAAATGAATGTTAAGAAATGAAAGCTCATCCATTACCTGTTTACTCCCCTATAGTCACAGCGACAGCGGACCTATCTTGGCTAACTTTTAATTAGATTTAACCTCACCTTTCATGTATTTATTTTATACATATTTACTTATTTACCAAAACGTGCCTATCCTGTAAGATGCTAGGCTATATGTTACAATGTCAGTGTTGGCGTTCTTCAACAAGTAAATTCAGGATTAACTCATTTGTATGTTGCATTTTACATTGTTCTGAAAGTGGTTGTACAGAATAATGTTATCTATCTTAACGTTGTAACGTTATGTGCAGCCGGGTGAGCAGCTACTACTTTGAGCCTAGCACTTTGTATTTTGATAAGACTTCTCTGCTGGGTATGAAAAGATTACCTACTCTGACAGGAATAGCTAGTATTAAAGCGCGTATATGCAACTTTTTGTAATAGCGGATCATCAATACCGGTCTACAGTTTCCACATTGTAATGTCTATGTGAGAAGAAAAAAAAATCGCTGTTCAGATCAGTCCTCTTGAAGTCTCAAAATTTAAACACTCATTTTGCCTGTCACCGGTTACGATCTCCGCGAAACTGTGACGAATTGCTTTACGGCACAAGGTAGTGCGTCACTAAATCAGGAAGATAATATCAGAGACGTATGGGCTGTGTTCGGAATCGCGTACTATGCATACTTAACATACTACATTTGACCGAAAATGAGTATGCAGTATGTCAACGTTACATTGTATGTGAAATTTGAGTATGGAAAATGTTCCCTGATGACATACTCAAATTGGGGAAATGTTGAGTACCTGAGAGAGGTTACTAGATGATGCTTCACACCGCAAAATGCAATTCGGCAACTTCCTCCTAGCTTTCACAGCATTACAAAAATGCGGGGTTTTGGTCACATGTTCCAGTTGAGTATACTAACAATATGATTTCATCTTTGTGAAAAAGTAGTATTCTAGATTTCGTTTCAAGTAGTCAGTATATAGTATGTACTCAATGAGTATGTAGTAGATAGTATGTAAGTAGGCGATTCCGAACACAGCCACGTAGTCGTTGCGCTAGCAACATGTGCCCACAAGCATTCGGCATGCCTTCTTTGCAACGGTTAAGTAAAACGAGAACACTAAGCAAACCATAGGGGTTCCCAAAATCAGAAACTGCATACACCCACTTTAAATAAGTGATTTATTGTCAGAATTAAAATTGAGACCAATATAGTTGCATATAACAGATGTTTTGGGTGGTTGTATTAATTCATTGATGTTACAGGGAACGAGACAGAATTTATGTGCAAACTGCAGCTAACATATGAACTACTACGAATAGCCTTTGAGGATAGTGGTTTGTCAACACCGTTGTCAAATTAGGCACAATAACAAAAAATGCAGTATGTGTATTTCAAATTAAATTGTTCTTTCTTGGCACAGTTGTGTCAACATGAGGAAGACTCCATTTTAATTTTCCCTGGAAAGATCAATGTGGCCTTTAGGGTCCATCAGGACCCCTCTGGTGCAGCTAGAACAATTAAAGAAACTCCTCCCTTCAAGACATGTCTGCTGCTAAACCAGAGGAATTGGTGAAGGGCAACACACACACTGGTGTTACAGAGAGGAGGGGGATCGGTCAGATATTCAGGAGGTTACTGGAGAGTAAATCCTTCAATTTGGGAAGTATGAAGGGAAGTCTTTCAGGTGGCTCATAGAAAATAATGTTGGCTACACCTTGTACCTTGTCAAAAAGGTTGACGAGGAAGAGAAGGCAGGGCAGTTCCACCGAGAGGAACATAGTAAGGACAGCCTTGTATCCTTCTTAAAGCACTGCAGAGGCTTTAAGGAAATTGAAGACATCCTCCAGTACACATCTGCAAAAGTGGAAGCACCAGTTGTGGCTTCACAGGACGAGCAACTGGTTGGCTGTGGCTACAGGGACAAAGACACCTGGGGGGACATCTGGAAGAGCAGAGCTGATGGATTTGCTGGGTTCATCAAGGAGAAGGTTTGTGTCCCCAATAGCAGGACACACAAGTTGCAGCAATACTTGTTGCATAACAAACTGGACACAGCCACTCCTTCAGGTCCAACACCTGCTTTATCAGCAATAACACCTTCACCCACAGCGACCACTGTCTCTCGTTTTCCAGGTCAGCCAACTACACTAATCTAGCATATATATATATATTAAGATTATGATACAGCAATGCGATACAATTGTTATTGCAACCTCAGTTTGTGGCAGAGTGTAATTTTTTTTTGTGTTAGCAGTTAGAAGCATACCAGTTGCTTCGCTTTTAAGACCAGTATTGGACTACGAAGACTACGAATTGAACTATTGGGATTTGCTCAAGAATCAACTGGATTGACAAATATTTATATGGTTCTTTGCATTGCTTTTAAAGCTGTTATAAAGAAGAATGTTATCTTGCTAATGTAATGTAATGTCTTATGCTGGGTATGAATAAGGATATCTAACTGACAGTAATAGCTAATAAACAAGCGTGATTTACTGAGTTAAAATTGAGACCAATGAGTTAATATAGTTGCATAAACGGAATGAGAGAGAATGCATGTGAACTACTTAGGGTAGCCTATGGGGATAGGGAATATTACAGAAACCACTGTTGTCAAAAGCAACTCTTTCTGCTGCTCAAATGTCAAAGTAACACTCGGAAACGGCACCTGCGATGTTACGCAGGACTTCACTGACAAAATGTACCGTTCAACCAAGTTGCCCCTCAAAATTGCCCTCACGCTATCCTTGAGCCTCTTATACGAAATCTCAATCCCATAAGTCAGTAATCTTTAATAACTTATCCTTTGTACAGCCAACCAAAAACCAGATGGAGCTTAAAAAAACAAACAATCTTCCACCCCAGACAAACTGGTTACCAATAAATGGGTATGGACACACAACAAACCAAATTAGCAATCCTAGTGTGCACTACTGCCCACAGACAGCCTCAAACCACACTTGGAGCCACCCCTCTAACTGAATCACATCTAGTTTTGATGGGCAGCGGTGGGTACTCATGCGCTAGAGCCGACTGGGATGGAAAATGACCAACATTCAAAATTTTTGGCTCCTCAAGTTGTCCTGTCTACCAAGACAATTACTTATTTTTCTGTAAAGTAGATATTCGGTAATATTTAGGCTGTATCCAAACAAATTTAAACGCAGATGACACAATGAACTGGAGCAGATAGGCTATTGAAGACCAGCCTTCGAATCATATTAAGGGTTTTCTATGCACTTAGTTTGTATTGCACGCCGGCAGTTCTGCTCCCACAGATGTGCTCCCAAGACAAATGCTCTAACCACTGGTATCCCAACACTACGCCTAGCTGGGAGTTGTAGCTTCAAACAAAAAAACAAATGCAAGTGCACACCAGAAATAACTACACTGCACCTGTATCCACCGATACCGTCTCCTAGCCAAACCCAACTACCCACTCAAACTTGTGCGGGCTTCTCCAACCAAACGAACCATAGAAAACGTTTTTGTTGTCTTTGTTCTCTCAACCTATTACTCCTGAAGGGTAAACAAATGCTATATAAACGGCAGTAATTACGCAAGTTAAACTACGCAAAGCTTTGGACGATCCCCCAGTTTGTTACGGCCTGGCTCTCAGGCCCATCCCAAATATGGAGACACACACACCGTAACTGGTTAACAAGTTGTTTTGTTACCAGCTTCACGCCAAATCTACTCCCAACACAGTAAGGGTGTGTGTGTGGAGGTCAATTGTGTGTAGTGTGGTGATTGTGTGGGCACACACGAATCAGTAGCCAAGAACTGCCACAGCATGCAGCAAGGTCAAGAGAGAGTGGTGTCTGGGAGGTGGGTGCTTTTATAACCCATGGCAGCCCAGGTGCTCCTCATTACACTGATTACCCTGCCACGAGCACACAGACACACCACCCACAGCCCAGATACACCTTCAGAGAGTTGTCACAATAGTCACACAGCTAATAATCTGTTTTAATTTGGCATTGCAGTCGTGTTTTTTTTTTTTTTTTCACAGTAATGGATAAGGATGAGCATTCGGAGAAGCCTGATTCTTAGGCCTAATCCCCATTGCTTATTTTCACCCCTTGGCCCTAACCCTTAGCCCTAACCCTTTGTTTTGCGTGTTCACGCGAATTGCTAGTGTTGTCCCAATTCTCTTGTAATCGAGGCTTAGGGCTGAGACAAAGGGCCAGTTGGCCCTCGAAACAGAGATTTTCCAGATGCACACTTAAAACCGAGGGTTATGAGAATGCTCCTAGAAAGCTTCAAGAATCACCGCCAAGATGGTGGCATATTTCACTGGCAAAAAAAGTGAACCACAAATGAAAGTATTTTCTTTGCTAATAAAGAGTACAAAATTACGATAACCCTTGTATTATCTTAGTTTAATATCGTTTAAATTTATCATAGACTTTTTGTTTATAACAAGCATAACAAAAAGATCACTAGTTTGCTAATGTTTTTAGCTAGTTAGCTAACGTTTCAACATTGTTAGGCTGATTTGTGGATATTTCCATGTCGTACTTCCCCACTATGATGGCATATCGATTGGGAAATATGCCCGAAATTAGTCCAGCAGCGAAGTTGCTGTGCTTGTTTTATGGTATTTTGAAAATATACAACAGTTTCTGCTCCTCTAACGTCAGTGCAGACTAGCAGGGTAGAACTGATTGCTAGCCTACGCAGAGCTTTTGTATAATGATGAAGTGGCCTGGTTATGAAGCAGTGTTCTTTATTTGATGACTTGTTTGATCGATTGACAGCGTGAAACATGTTTTTAACTAATCGTGAGCTTAGATAAATCAGATAAATGGCAAATGTAATTTTAATAATACCATTAATGCAATAGAAGGGAGGTAAAAGTTAGAAAAACCCCACCCGAACACATGATATTTTCAGTATGATTCACCTCTCCATGCAATAAAATTAACATACCTGTTATTTTGATAATCTGGGTTTGTCACCCTTATAGATTACAGTTATCGCGAGCAATAAGCATTGGTATGTTTAAAGGAGCCGTATTATGCAAATATTCAGGTTTATACCTTTATTTAGGAGTTCTACTAGAATAGGTTTATGCATTTTAATGTTCAATAGACTATTTATTTTTTCTAAACTGCCTGAATCTGCAGCACCTCTATTCACCCTGTCTGAAACGCTCCGTTTTAGCCCGTCTCTTTAAGGCTCCTCCCGACGAGCCAAGTCTTCTCTGATTGGTCAGCTGGTCTAACAAAGGGAATTTGCCTTTGTGCTTACAAAACCAACGTTTTCTCGACATGGCGAAACCACCCGGCCTCCGCTCTGACTGGCTCTGGTTGAGGGCGTGCCAAACATTATTCAAATGTGTGACTTAGTGACGTAGATAAGTTACGAAAGAAAACACTGGACTACAAACGAGGCGTTTCAGGCAGTTCAGGAGCAGTGTTTTCTGTGAGAGAGAGTAACTACCTTTGGCGTGGACTACGGGGTTTATAACTTTTCAGACCTTTTACATTCACAAAAAGCTATATAACATACTAAAGGAAGGGGGAAAACCCAAAAAGCATAATAGGTCCCTTTAAAATCTGAACAAACAGCATTACTTTTTTGGAGGGGGGGGTTATTGATCTTTTGATATGAGAATGGACACATCCTTGTTTTGCAGAAATAAAGTTAACATAGTTATACGTAACACATGGCCATATCATCAAGTTCTGGCATAAAATTTATTCTCATGTTTTGTTTTCTTTTAGGATATTGTATAGCTCACAATGAGTGCTGACACCAGAGCCCAACCCCTCCACTTTGGGCACATCTTCTTCATGGCAGCCTCTCCCACTTCTACCCAAAGCCCCCCAACCCCTACACCGAAAAAGAATAAGAGGAGGAAAACACATTTTATGGTGGACACAGGAAAGTGCTAAAGAGCAGAAGCACCATGAGGAGAGTGAGGCGTGAACAGAGCGGTTCTTAGGCCGGTTTGAGCTACAAATTGATCAAATGCCAAACATGAAATTTCATCTTGGCTTGTTTGTGCTATGTGCATTTTTTTACCCTTGCATCACACAAGTCTCTGTTTGTGTGATGGCTGATATCTTTACGTTGTGATTGCACTATTCAGATGTCAGTAACTTCAGAAGCATGTTTTATTTGTATACTTTGTTTTTATGACATTTTGGTACAGTCACATAAACCACACAATACCTTTACACCTGAATCAACATGACAATGTTGTTATGTGATAACAGTGAAACAGTGAAAATAAGCTGACTGATGCCAAAGTTGACTAATAAAGTGCAATATTTTCTTTCTGTCAGATTGCTTGTGAGCATGAATAACTAATTCTTATGTTAAGGATAATGATTGAAGCACCCTGTATGTGTCCATTAATGGGCTCTTTTGTAAAGTGTGATTAGACAGATTGGTGAGTCCAAACAGGGAAAGCTACCATCACCCAGAACTAGAAGGATGCAACCTGTGGAAGGGTTTTGTCTCGTCCTGTAAAAATAACAAGAAACACGTTAACAGTCACACAATGTATGTGTATGGTATTCTATCCTGTCAGACCTGCATACAGATCATCCCACAAGTCAATAAAGTAAACCGTCATTAATTTGTTATTACGTGTGTATCGCAAACGGGTTGAGTCAACATTAACGTTAGTTAATTAGCTAGCTGTCTTATTTTTCATATGTTTTTCCCGATTGGCTGCAGACAACTGAATAAGGATGACCACGCAAGAAGACCGTTTTGTGAGATCTGAAATGTTTGGCAACAAACTGTTTAAATTTTCCGTCGCGTCTATTATGTCAAACCAGTACCTTCCACGACTACTGATGACGTATGAGGATCATCAAGGGTTGTCCCAATTCATAGGGCCAGATTTGAACCTTTACCCATTGTGACTCCGTTTCGAGGGGCAAGTCGAAAAGCAAAATGAAGGGCTAAGGCCAAGGGGTGAAAATAAGCAATTGGGATTGGGCCTTTGTCTCATCAAGCCTGTAGTGCTGATTTGAGAACAGTGTCTCATCAGAACTTTGTCTTACCAGGGTCTTAGCGCTGATCTGAGAACAGGGTCTGATCTGAACAGTCAAAACTTCCTTCTTTCTCTTTGGGCTGCGTGTGAATAAAGAGTAAGCCCTCCTTGCGAGCCCAGAACTGAGGCAGATGAAAGAGCAGAGCCCTCATCAAAGAAGGAAGCTTCAAGGTTGGAGGAGAGAAGCAGGCTTCCCCTGAGCCCCACAGCCAGGCCAGACCAGACCAGACCAGGCCAGGCAGGGGGTTCCCTGTCAGTTGGTTTGGCTGCCATAGCGACGGCCCGTCAGCACCTTATGTGGTTCCTGGTTGGCCCCTCCTTCTTTTCCCAGTGCTTTGATCCTAAACCCCACAAAGACTTCCTGTATCAGAGGGAGGCTTCCCCGCTGGCTGAGCCTATGGTCAACGTGGAGAGTGGCAGAAAGACTAGCTGGAATAGGATTATGGCCGCATGGCTCTGTTAGCTGTCTGTAAAGAAGAACCTAGTCGTCATGTTGATTTGGATTTGTGAGCCATCTGGTTGTTGCTGAATGTTTACCTTTTAGTTTGTTTGTTTGTTTAGGAGTATGCAGAGTTCCAGTACAGGAGGAGACACAGACAGAGGAGGCGAGGGGACATGTCCAGTCTCCGTAGCAACACGCCTGACCCTGACGACCCCAGCAGCAGCACTTTAGGTAAAACACACACACACACACACACACACACACGCATAAGACACAAGTCAAGTCAGTAAAATATTGTCCTTAGCTGTCAATATTAGCAGGATTAGCGAATGTTTGTTGAGCTGTCCATTATTTAAAAAAAAAAAGGAAAAAAAAGTAAATTTATGTCAAATTATGACATCATTGTTTTTGCAAATACTTTTTACAAAAACGTATTACATAGATTGATCTTTTCTTCTTGGAAATGGAACTATATTTTCCAATAATATATGATTTAGCCAGATTTAGACATTTTAGTAGATTCTAATGATTCATAATGTGTCAGCAGAGTGGTTCATTAGTGGCTTATTCAGATGACCTCGACACTGGATCAAAGCTTTGAAATCATTGTTATTACGTCACGGCCAAAGCTCACTACCCTATCTAAAGATGGCTCCTTTTGGCAGTCTGGAATGTGAAGCCATCCTATTTAAAGATGGCTTCACATTCCAGAGTGCCAAAAGGAGCCATCTTTAGATAGGGTGGCTTCACAACCCAGAGTGTCAAAAGGAGCCATCTTTAAATAGGGTGGCTTCACAACCCAGAGTGCCAAAAGGAGCCATCTTTAAATAGGGCGGCTTCACAACCCCAGGAGCTCCACATCTTGCTGATGACCCTGCCTGTCAGTCACCCATTAGAAAAACATGGAACAGCAAGACAGGAACCAAACAAGGCCATCACAATTAATAACATACAATTTTATATGTCTAAAGATATGAATCAGAATGTGTTTGTTGGCCTTAACCTTTTGGTAAAAACGTGTTCATAATAGGTTACATCGATGTTTTTATGAATAAAGATATGAATGTGTGTTACTATCGGCCTCTTAAAAAATGGACTTGACCTTTTGGTCAAAACTTAATAGTGTTCATGATCGGTGACGTATATGAATAGAAATATTAATGTGTGTTACTGTTGGCCCTTTCAGATGGACAGGACCTTGGACCTGGTCAAAGACAAGGCCCCTACACTGTGAGTAGACACTTCGTGTGTGTGTGTGTCTGTGTCTGTGTCTGTGTCTGTGTGTGTGTGTGTGTGTGTGTGTGTGTGTGTGTGTGCTGTCAATCCACATGTAGGAGAACTGTAGCCACGTTTTTCAGACCTAGTTTGGTGTGGTTTGTGAAAGCAGAGGTCCAGGCAGAGCACTTTGAAAAGAAAAAGAACCTTGGCCAGTTTAAGTTGAACTGAGAGTGCTTTGCTTTTCTAACTCAGCCCTTTCAACGTCTCACTTGCAGTTTGTTTGATGAATAGATTCACTTGACTGTCAGCGACAAATAACATGCTTTTACCACTCGATAACTATATTTTTCCTCTCTTGTGAATTTGGGTTAAAGCAAAGAGAAATATGGTATTTAATATGTTTTTGACTTTTCTAGTGCAATACAACAGAGTGTGAGGCTTTCTTTTGCGTTGTCACGGTAACTGCAGGGCCTCGGTTCGCTGGACGATGACGACCCTAACATCCTATTGGCCATCCAGCTGTCACTCCAGGAGTCCGGGCTGGCAGCGGGGCGGGACATCCAGGGTTTCTCGACCAATGAGGTGATGTCCCTGGGTGCGATCGTCACGTCGCTCCCCTCCAGGCTGGAGACGCAGCAGCAGACGACCACGGTGGTCTCCACTGTGGAGCTGCGCACGGGGGCCTCCTCCTTCAGCAGCACCGGCCTACCAGAGCTGGAGGATGTCACTGACTCCACCCTCAGCTTCTCCCAGCGGGGACACAACCTCCAGCAGCCCTACGGCGTGCCGGGTGTCCTGAGCGGAGGAGGAGGAGGAGGAGGAGGAGAAGAAGCTGGAGGAGCAGGTCCGCCTTCGGGCGCCACGGAGGAAAGCCAGGAGACCAGCGCAGCCAACGCCAACCTGCTGGGCAACATCATGGCCTGGTTCCACGACATGAACCCCCAAAGCATCTCCACGGTGCACCCCCCCTCCTCCGCCTCCGCCTCCCCCGGCTCAGACACCGAGCCGGGGCTAGCCTCGCCCCGTGCCTCCGGCACCACCACCACCTCCCTCCCTGCCGGAGGGTCCTTCGACGAGGAGAAGGGAGAGTTCCTCCTCCACAAGCCCCTGGAGCACCCGCAGTGTGTGGAGCTAGGCACCACCAGCACCTTCACCAAGCCCCAGGAGGAGTCTAGAGACACGGGCAGCGACACACACAGAGCCCCTTACTCAGTGGAGGAGATGGAGATGGAGCCGGACGGGGGTGGCGTTTTCATGGTGGAGAGGCCCACCCAGCTGGACCTGGTGGTGGGGCTGGATGTGACGGCTGTCTGCCCGGCTGGAGCTCTGGACGACCACAGAGGAGGAGGAGGAGGAGGAGGCTCTGCCAAACAGACCTGCCACCATGTAGACACTCCACAGTGCCAGTCCCCCACTGACGAGCTCCCCAGCTCCAGCTCCTCAGAATGGGAGGACCAGCAGGTCCATCTGGTCTGATTCCCAACCCCCTGGTGGACTGGAGAGGAGAGGCTCAAAACAAAAACAGTGAGGGTTCAAAAACAAGGCGGCCCAAACCACTCTGAGATATGAGGTGACTGCGTCGTGACAGGGTGTGACCCCAGGGGCCGTTAGCTAGCGAGTAAGTGGCAACGGGTCCGACGTCTAAAACTAGTTAGGACGCTTGTGAACGCTCAGGTGAGCACAGGTGGTATGGAGGAGGCATAGTGCCAGAGAAATTCTCACTGATGATTCCATACCTGGGAATGGACCTGAGAGCTCTGAGGTGGTCTGGAGGGGTTTTGAATTGAAAGGGTATAGATATAGTTAGGTTAGGTTGAACACATTTCTTCTCTAAATTCAGTTTTAGATTAGAGAGTAGTTATGTAACTCAGAGTAAAGTGCATTTTAGAACACTTGCAGGACTTTTATTTGTTTTTAATGTTTGATATATGTATTTTATATTTCCACTGGATTTAGAACCTACTGTAATCATGAGGATCAGGTTTTTTTAACCTTAAACACTAAGTTTCAAATAAAATTAATGTGTAATTTAATTACAGTATGTAATGTTTCAGGAAAACACAATCTCAATCCTGTCTGTGTCTGCACACCTGCAGTTCATGGTGGAAAATAGATGGACGTGCCAAATAACTGAATTCACGAAAGCACACTTTGCTATCACCAAGTGTATCTGTTTAAAATACGCAAACTGTGCCTGCTGGCTTTAATCTGGTCAAGTCCAGCACCCATATAAGATCATATGTATTTGCTGAATGCAGAGAATTTTATTTTGTGGGACAAATCAGAAGGCCTTTTAGCTAAAAAGTATGCAGTCACTGTTAACTTCACTGACCTTAGTGGGAATCACAATCCGCTCGTATCTTCTTTGTTGACTGATGCAGCCCAGATCACATACGTTTCAGTGACTGGCCTTTTTAAAAACGAAAACTACGTATTGATGATTTTTTTTGGGGGGGGGGGGGGGCGCTCTGAAAAGGCGTTGAAAATACTTATAAAATTAAAAAAAAAACAAAAAAACTATTTAGACTGAAGATGTATAATCTTG
>JAVQIZ010048305.1:0-31017 GCA_036023535.2 Galaxias brevipinnis
CAGGAGGATCTGGAAAGCGTTGCTGGGGATAGGGACGGATGGAATTCCCTGCTGAGCCTGCTGCCACCGCGACCCGGCCCCGGATAAGCGGCGGAAAATGGATGGATGGATGGAAAATAACGTTTGTTGACGAAGCATAGCCCCTGCTACTGTATCTGCCTGGCATAGCCTATATAAACGGTTATTTTTATTAAACCTTAATTTAACCAGGAGTAACACATTGAGATTTAAAAGAGAAAAATCAACTGGGACAAGATCATAATGTAAAGATGCAACTGGCACTCCTTTTTCAAAATGGTGCACCTGCATCCTTTTGAAAATAGTTTAACTTTTGCCTAAGTGCAGCCCTTGTCAATTTCACTTTTTATCAGCATGCCAATCAGAATCAAAATTCACAAACTGCTCAATTGAAGAACAATGCATTTGGTGATCTCAGATTTATTGGTTAAAAGGCATTGAAGGCTGGTAACAAACTTCTGCCATCACAAAAAAATTCACATTTCTGGTCTTGCTGTTCTCATAAGCTACATACTATAGTAAATGGCATCGTGAAACTGTGCCCCCTCAAAAAAATTGGGTGCATGACGCCTCTGGTCCCAATCCAATTGAGCAGTGGTCAAAACAGAAACTACATGGAGCTACAGCGCTTACGGAAATAAATCATATAGGGCAACACATTGCGGTTGATTTGCATTGCATTAGGGCGATAGCTCCAAAGTAACTTTCGTCGAACGATTTTAGGACATTTATGAAGATCTGTATATCCCTTCCTCTTCTACCATTCTTAGACATGAATTGGTCCATTACGGAACCCAAATAACACGCCAGTAACAGACAATAGGCTCAATCCAGTCTGTTCTGAAAGCTATGAAATATAGGCTACCCCTTGTCATGTCTCTAACACTTGCGCGCAGACTCACGCATATGCTGATGTTACCTGTGGAAGATTATATACAACAACCTATACGATTGTTGGAAAATGCAGATAACATACCATGTTATTCATCAATAGGTTATATAACCAAGCAATAACCTGCCCTGAGTTCGATTAGTATGCCTAGCCTTTTATGAACTCTCTA
Organism: Galaxias brevipinnis; assembly: GCA_036023535.2. Taxonomy (NCBI): domain Eukaryota; kingdom Metazoa; phylum Chordata; class Actinopteri; order Galaxiiformes; family Galaxiidae; genus Galaxias; species Galaxias brevipinnis. The sequence goes on from JAVQIZ010048305.1 coordinate 1,080, forward strand.
CAGCACCGCTTGCTGACTATCAAATCAACAGTCAGTCTACTTCAACGAGGATATGCGCGCACTTATTAGACCACAGTCCCAGACCGGTTTTAAGCAAGCCGTAAACAAGCCTGAACACTGCTTTCTTGAACATTTGGTGAACCACACATTTACTTTAAATTTAGGACATAAACCCGACACTATTCGTAGTAATTCGAATTAGTCTAGGACTCGTTATTATGGAGTCTCCAGTGGATCATGCCTGCGACTCGGGCTTGAGCGTCTGTCAGCCCGCTACTTCAGTCATGGACACACCGGTGAACCTGGAGACCCTGAGTAAAGAAGGAAACGAAAAACCCGGTAGAAGGCAGAGTTGCTCCAGCTCCAATAGAGGTAGGCTAATTGGAATAGCCTATTCTACAAAGCGTGCGCATCTTATTTAGACAAATTACTCGCCTACAATAGAACGATTAACATTATAGTTTTGCAAGTCCGTTAGCTGTTTGTATGTCAATACCATTCTGCAGGCTTATACCAAAACATAACCGAAAAAACAATGACAACATCAATATATGTTCTTAAATAATGCGCATCAAAATGTTTGAATAAACACAAATGATGACAGTTATCCAAAATCGTTCAGACAAGTTTATGCACTAAACAGGTTATTATATATACGCCGAATAATGTACAAAACGATGGGGAAGTGAATTGACCACATGGTTTGCAAAGAAAACAGTTGAAAGAGAACTTTATACAGTTGCTCCGTTTCTGACATGAAGCTGATACAATGCAGCACTGTCACTGCACTTTTCGGTAGTACCACAGTCAAGGACCTAACAAATAGCTGGACGTATTATATAGGTTGGTCTAAGGTTTACTTGGCTTCAGAACGTCTTACAAAATAAATTACTTCCACTCATGTAAATGTAAAAAATATAAATGTTATAGAACAGGACAGCGTCGAAATCCACACATTCATATGATCTGCTTCCTATTGCTTTACCAGTTTCTGCGTCAAAAGTGATGATGATGAATGCTTCTTTGTACTACTATAGGCATTTCTAACAATGATACAGAGAGATAGAGGTAATGGTCGAAAAGTGTGGTTTGGTAGGAGCTGCCTGAATCTTGGGAGTGTAGGTCTAAATTTGTTTGGCTCCAGTTCCTTTGTTGGTTCTAGCCTCTGCTCAATATGCACATGCATGGATGTGTTCACCAATAGCTCTCCGACCTATATGCCTATAACTTATTGTACTATTATTTTCATAACTTTTGAACATTCTTCAAACCAGTACTTCTTATAAAAATGTATAAGTGATGAAACTACTACATAGGCTGTATAACTTTATAGGCTATGTGGTGGTAAGACTCTACAAGTTAGAGGTTGCCTGAAACCATTAGATGCCTTTACCCTACAGTGTAGCATTGCTTAGTGAGCTACTGTGCTCTTCTCACGTACCAAGCATTATGTTCGCTAGTGTAACAAGAGCACAGGCAACAAGTAACCTGAGAAGAGAAAAAGAAAGCTCTGTCCCTCTTGATTAGACTTTCTGACCATCGATTATTTATATATTTACATTTTATTTGTATCATTAATTTTCTCTGATGTTATTATCTCCAATAAAGTTAAATAAATATATTCTCAGTGTTCCCTATATGTATGGTTTTGCTTTGAACTTAGTGATTTGTGATCATTCAGCAACTTGATTCACATGAATACATGACAGGTGTGGTGGCCAAATTTGGCATCCTAGCGGATGCCCTGGCCTGAGCTGTTATTCAGATGTGAGGGAAGGGTTAGAGGGAAGGCCAGGTCACCAACGAGATAGCATGCACTTTTCAGAGACACTGAGTGTGTCTCCGCCATAACATTCAGATATGTGTACATGTCGTTTTCGATACTGGGAGTTATCACATGTTCCCTCTTGACCAATGGGATGAATTGTCTTAGTTTAAAACTAATATAATCGTGTCAACCATGTCAACTAATTGCAACCTCCCATGTCATTAGACTTACTGACAGTGGTAATTTCTCTGTGTACAGACTCTGACTCTGACTCAGTAGTCATCAATAAAATTGTACTGGATCATTGCTTGTTTCTTCCTTCTGTTTAATTGGTTAGTTTCTGTTATAGATTGAAATTATCCATGACACAGGCAAAACAAAAGTTACCTAAACCATTAATTAAAAAATGCATAGACAAATAAGAAGTGCAGTGGCATTATCTGCAGGAAAGGAATTACTGCCCACTGTCCCTGTTTGGTTCACATTTTTGTTCTCTCTAATTGATATCTACCCTTTTTTCATAGGAAACATAGCAAGCCATTGCCATTCACAATAAAAGAAGGATTGAGCTTTACTTTGAGTTTGTGCTGTGAGAATCATTGCGTTTTTTGGGGGGTCTGTCAAAAGCTTGTGTAGGTAGAGCTTTGAATCCCTGAAGCTTTGTCTTACATGTGACTTGAAATCAAAGAATTTGTGTTGACATAACATCAAAGACCATCTATATTGTCTTATTCTCTATAGGTACTTTTTGAGATGATATATGGTTTTTGACAGCTTGCATCTTAAAAAGTTTGTTGTAGTGCCCTACTCCCCATGATCAGAGTTCTCACACACAGACTCGCACATAATCTCACAAATTGGCACACACAAACACAAACAGACACACGTTTTATTGTGAAATACACTGAATAAAAGACAATTAATTGTTATACGCCATGGCCCAAGATTTTTGTGAAAAAGAGTGTTTCTCGTTACTCTACCGTAGTCATGATCAACAATTATAGTGAAGTTTAATATAGTTTTTTATTACAGTTGTTTTCATGGTTGCTGTCTTCTGATTCTACGCGGTATTTTTCTTGGCTGTCATTGATTGCGTTTAGGAGGAGACAGTTGCAGTCTATCCTATTAATGGTTGTGTGGTTTATCCTGTTTATAGCGTCATAATTGTAGTTTTTCAAAAGTCGTAATTTTTTTTCTGTCAGCATGTTACCTCTTTCTTCTTACGCCACCATCCAGGTACATTTAGTGAAATACTGTGTATAAACACTAGTTCACTTTGTAAATACATGTCTCTCAGGATCTTTTACAGGATTCAGCACATTAGTTACAGTGATTGGGTACATAGATGGATATACATTCCAGCAAGGATTAGAAAATCCTTATATAATAATTTAAATGTAAATGTATTTCTAATATTTTTATCTACTCATATTTCCAAACTCAAAGTTTGTCATGTACAACATCAAATTGTGTGTCGAAAGACTTGGATGGTTACTCAGTTTCAAAATGTACAATAAGGAGTTTAATTCGATGTCAGCCATCATCCTGAAAATGGCCATGTAAGCAGCATTTTTACAACGTGTTTAACGGTCCGAATAATGGTCAGTTTCGAACTCATGTTACTGCCTCACTCTGCACCCACTCTACTGAATGACTGGGGCCCTGTGTGACTGATGGGCTGACAGCTGGGCTGGAAGTTGCTTCTGCCATGCAGTGAGTGTCTGAGAGGATCCAAGATTCCCATCCGAGCAGCCCATACGGGCATTCACAGCCCCATTCTGGATAGGCCTTTGAGTATGCCCTTTGGAAAACATTGGAACTGAGACCATTCACTGAGCATGGCTTGTTTAAAACTCCCCCTTTGAATCTCCGTGTTGTTTCATGCTGTGAGGACAAGTCTTGTTCCTCTCTCCAGTTGAGCTTGGCAGGCTATCAAGCTGTGTCTCGCCTCAGTGGTCTTGTCCACTGTGAACCCACAAGGACTCACATCTGTTCAAACGTTTCTCATCCATTCTCTTGAGTTATTGTATTATCATATATTTCATAGCCTTTTATCTCTATATGCAAAAAGTAATAATACACATTTCTATAGTTAACATATTGGCTATACATGTTCAGTGTAAGAAGGCTTCTTATATGTGAATGATCTGACAAAGACAGATGTATAGGGGTAGATGACACATTGTGTTCATTTTGCAAACTGAATCATTAGAATTTTCATTCTGCATTCATATTAGACCAGCAACAAAGCACAGATGTATGACCATTTGAACTATAAATGTAAACGACGGAAAACATTAGCAAACATTGCGTGCTGCATCTTCAAAAAAAACATTTTATTACTTATCCCAGTGGTTGGGTTGTTGTTCAACAAAGAGTTTTCTTTTGTTAACCATGTCTCCACTTCATTCCTGGATGGTTGGTCCTCCTGTCTCGGACTGAGGGAGTAGAGTGGATTAAACTAAAGTGAGGCTGGAGGAAAGTTTTGTATATTGAGTAGCAAGGGAAGCAATGCAGCGCTTTTAGTCCGTAATGTGTACAACTTGAGTGTGAATCCATCTTATATACTGATTCTGGACAAGAGACAATTGCTCATTTGAAATTGTGAATGGCAAGAGGCATTTCACTTAGTGCTTATGACAAGTTGTGAGACATATCAAATTGCCACAGTAGGGTTCTTTCCAGCAATGTTTAATTTCACTGTTTGTTTGCTTCAGTTGTTTTGAAATTATAGTACTCTGCAAGTTCAGCATGTGTCATTGGCGTGTTACTGTAGTTCTTGCTTAGTTCTTGTGTAATTATTTTGCAAATTACAATGCCAAACCAATTAATCATGAAAGAAAATTAATTCTGAACAACGTGTGGGGCATCTAAAAGTAATAGTAAAATGCAACTTTTTTTTAAATCATAAACATAAAATAAAACATTTAATAAAAGTAAAACTTTAATTTACAGTAAGAGCATCTGGAATTGTCTAGATTTATTTTTGTATTCTTGGTTTATTTATTAACATTTATTTATGGAGGAATTGGTCCAAGTTGGATACATATTTTTCAGAGGAGCACTCTAAGATAAATTAGCACTATACTTAAAAATATGTATTAGTGAGAAAGACTAAGACTGTATTATTGAAGAAGACTGGGGATGGTCATAGCTATAGTAAATGACTACAGTGCTAATATTTTACTGATGGTTATTAATTCCATAGCCCATCTGCTCTTATTTTTTGTTTGCTTCAAGTTGACTATAATCTCTTTGTTCTTTACACACCAATGTATCAAGTATTTTTCATCCAGGAGTCTTGCATCACACCTGGCTGTGTTCACATCAGCTCCCTAGAATGGAACCTTTAAATACCCCCCTCCCTGGGGAGAGGGGGGGCGAGATTAAACAATGAGGGTGACAGAGGTGTCACAGCTGTCGTGGCAAAAGGGGGATTACGATTTATTAATCGCTGCTTGCTAAAATTTCAACAAAACCACTGCAGGTTACTGTTGCGTCCCCCAGGGGATCATAATAATGTTCACAAACAATGTGTGTTTTATAGTTAGTCTCTTTTAACTGAAGAAAGTGGCAGGGGATATTATTCACAGTGTACAGTACAGTTGATGAGAGAGAAAATGTGCATTAAAGAGAAAAAAAAACGTTGGCAATAGTTCCAGCTGTACAGAGGAATAGGTTGCCAAATGTCGCATTGTTTTGGTATATTAGAAAGATAAATGGTTCCACTGCATTTTCATCTCCACGTACATAAAAATAAGTGGTGTGAACAACACAATTCAGCTGAAAATACTGCAGTTAAAACGTATATCCCTGCATGGATTAACAAAGCATGGCATTGAGCACTAGGTGTGTTTGCAAATGTAATTTGGCAGTGAGTTAAACTGGTAAGTGCTACGGCTTAAACGCCCATCAATATTTGATTGCCTGTGAGTTTGTTAACGGCCACAAATTATTTTAAGACTTATTATAATTGTTTGCCAATTAACTGAAATTGAATACTCAGTTACACTGCTCTAACTCCTCAACAACTAAAAAAACATTCATTGTTATGTGTGTCTGGTATGATTTAACCTATGCCAGATTGTTATCCACGGAATTTCACAAACCAACCCAATGTTGACCTCTTGTATACTGTATGTTTGACCTAATTGCAAGTCTATTGCAAAGTAGTTTTTTATCTTAAATGCAAATTTGGTCTTCAGACTATAGTACTGCTCTATGCTTATCCTTTTTAGTCTGGTCGTTATAATCAAGTATTATACTTTTCTGTAATATATATTATATAATGTTTTGTATTTGTTGTTTATGTAAATATATGTATATATGTGTACACATTTACACATACACACATATATACACACACATATATATAGTGGGTAACCCTTGGTAAATATATGGTAAGATATAGTATATTATTCTGTAACTACCACTGGTAAATTAGTAGGTAAATACAGAGAAACTAGCTGAAATACCCTAGCTGAAATACTACAATAAAGCTCCACTATTACCTGGTAAAAATATGGTTTCCACTGGTACATAAGTATGTGAATACAGAGAAACTAAGTTATTACAATTAATGTTATTTGTTTTTTGTATTGTATGATAGACCTAAATAAATATATACATTAAATCTCCACAATTACCAAATGTTTCCTACAACCATGTTTCAGTACATTTCTCCTATAGCTATGCCTTGAAAATTAACGACTAACTTTTGTTTACACATTTAACTCTTTGTTATCAAGATTCAAAATATTTCCCTAATGCAGCTACCAAATAGAAGTTGTACATTTGTTGTAAAAAAGTTTTTGATTTTATGTGGACCTTCATATGAGCACACCATCATAATTCAATATAAAAGATTGTTCTGCAATTGGTATGAACCAAGATCTGCATTTTTTGTGGACATATCTTCAGTCTTGGCCACACCTTAATGATCAAATGATGAGGCTATTAATCTCACATTTCGTTTGGTTTATTTGATAAAACTTGACATCCTACAATACTGTCACAAGGTCATTCTTTTAATTAGATTACAAAAAAAATCATACTTCTGGAATGTGGAGCATGCTTACAGTATTAGCCTAATTCAGTTTTGCTAATAATACTAGTTGGAGAACTCATAGCTTTGACTTTGGAAAGCAACAAAATAAGTTTGGACTGCCCCCAAAAAAACAGGACAATCTTTTTACTGACTGAAACTGGGTTGTTTTTAAGAGCAGTCAAATGTATCCTCATTTTAGACTACCTTACCGAATGTTTAAATAGCACAAGATAAGGTGTCCCCAAAAGGCATTAAACCCAAATTGAGTTTGGGGTTTTATGGTGTTGCATAATTGATGATGATGACTCCAGAGTTTCTAACGAGATTTTGATGTCTTTGATAGCTAGGTCCCCTAGTGCCACACTGTAGATGAGACTGACAAGACCAACTTCCAATATATATTCACTAAGCTTCAGTACAATTGCCTTTCTATCGGTTCATATTAAGTGTCATTAGACATCATTTTAAAGCATTGATTGTTTTCACCAGTTAATGATCTAAAGGCCATATACAGAATATATTCTACTCTATAATATAAGTGTTGTTGCCCTCAAAGTTCATGGTGCACATGTGAGGTGGATTTTTTTGTTATGGCACTGAGGTGCTGTAGCGGCAGTGAGAGTTGGATGCAAGTCTTGAGGTGATTCACCTTGTATGGTTGTTAATATACAAAGTCCCTTCATCAATGTACTGTATTTCAGGGATCTCATTCTATTGTAGTTCAAGGCATCTATATAAATGGAACAAACTCTGTTTGGTTGAAAGAGGAATTTAATTTAAACAATATACAACATACGTATATATAATATACAAGTCTGTGTTCTCCCATTTGTCTTAATATGTTAGGGGTTGTGTGTGGTGGTTGGGCATGTGCGTTTTACTATTTCCCTTCTGATCTAGGTGGTATAGTAGAAACTAATAGAATCACAGAATAATATAACAAGAATTTTCACATTAATTCTAAGAAACTAATTGGAATTTAAATGATTGGGCTAGGTTGTGATTTATTTGAAACTACATAGTGTATTTATGTTATATTAGTTTAATATTAATTAGCAATAAAAGTCTTGAAACATCTCGTCTCCTGCTCCATAACCTGTTCTGAGACATAATGTTGTTTTGTTACACGCAGTAGCACTGTCTCTTAGCAGTATATTATGCATTATTTTGTGAACGCTGCTACAATGCATAACTCTTCGAAACCTCCTGTGTAACACAAGCATTGAAACTTCATATTAAAAGCATGTTTTAGAAACAGCCATAAACGCGTAACCGTGTTGTCAATTTGAGACTTTTCTATGTTGCTGCTCTTGTCAGAGGTCCTCTGCATTAACCATGCGCTGTGCATTAGCATGATGCACATTCCCAGACCTGTCACCTTCTATGTCTGCAAGTCCCCTACAGCACCCACCCTGTCACCTAGGAGCCCGGGCCACATGTCACACACAGCCAACTCCTATGATACCAGCTGCTCCACACACTCCTACACACAGCTTCCTGCCAGGCACTGATTCTCGGTGGTTCATTGTACTTGCGTTGGTATCATTTGGTGTTGATGTTACAGTAACCCGCCTACTATTACTAGTACTAGCTGATCTGCACTGTGCAGTTAATATTCACTGATAACAGCCCATTCCAACACAATGCTCAGTCCCTGTCAGTGCTGCTTAGTTGTCATTTTAGTGCTGCCGTGCACTTCAGCTGGCTCTTCTCAACTTGACAAATGCTCATGAAACATCCACCACTGCTAACTGTTCCACCACCACAATAATTTTTAGCCCTTACATACTAGGACCTAAACAGCTATGTGCCTCTCCAGGCTCTCTCCTCACTGTTAACCCAGCTAATCTAACATTTGCCTTTTGTGTTCAGGCAAGAGGCAGCTTTCAAGTCAAGCCACTTGCCAAACAGATTACAGAGAACCCCCCCCCCATCACCACTTCACATACACATACACGACTGTGTTGGCAGTAGTCCTCATGCATGTTTCAGTACAGCAACGCTGGTGTTTGTCCATAGAGCACCTCTTGAAAGCCTCCCTGGTTCTCCAAGCAACCCCCCCAACACACACACACACACAAACACCCCAGCCCACTACACACTCCCCCCTATACTGCAGTGTGCATAGAGCATCATTGATATGGGCTGCTTTAGATCCCTGGGTTTGACTAAGCCACATGATGACTATAGATGGATATGATGGAAGTGTACAAGATAACCTAATTAATCCAGACCTCTGTCTCAGCCGAACTAACAAATGTGTCAAATGGTAAAAAAAACTAATTTGGAACATATTCAGTTTGTTGATGGGCCTTTACAAGTTAATTGGACTAAGTTTTAGAAGTCTACTTTCTGTGACTGTTTAATAAAAATCCAGTCTTATTTCACTTTCTTTTTTAAACATTTCAGTCTCCCCAACAACCTCCATTTCCCACATGATTTGTTCTCAGAGGTCTTTCTGGATTGAAGAGGGTAGACAGATAGGATTAATGCTGTCCAACATTTAGTTGCTGTGAATCCCAATCAACCCTCTTGCATATTGGAATTTGGTCAGCTCCCTTTTCCTTTGAAGTTAGTCTTTTTTTTACTGGAATGGTTGGTTTGATGCTATTCTTGATTCTATTCTTGTATTTTCGCTCGTTCTTTAGTTGGAGTAAAGAATAATTGTATTTTGTTCAGTACCGTAGTTCCTTAGATTATGCATAACAGAAGGCTAAATTATAAATTTGGAGTCTAAAAATTACTTTTGAAACTTGGGTTAGGTACCCTGTGATGACTTTCACATTGCACTTCTATTTGGTGTAAAATGTCTGATATTCCAGTCAAATATAATATAAATTATAAAATCAGTATTGTCAGAATGACAGTATTTATCTTGAAAACTTCTTGTTTTCTTTCTATTGGATACAACTAAAATAAAAAGCCTTTTTACTTTGTTCCTTATATGTGGCAACTGGTGTTGACTACAAGACTATAAAACATTGCTCTTAACACCCCTTTGTACTTGTATAAATGGAAATATAGAGGAGAGGATAAGGTGAGAGTTAAGAGAGAAGTCTATTACCCTGGCTCATTACCACAGCTGAATGTTGGTTTCCATTTTTTCATTGTCCTCTGGTTTCACCTACCACATCGTTGAAACATTGCAGTGCTAGGTAGGCAGGCAAACAACAGAATTTTGTTCGGAAGACTGGTCTTTGAAAGTGAGTAGGCACTAAAGAAGGGTGTACTACAGAGGTCCCACACTCAGGCCCTGGCTGTTGATGTTTATTGTAGCCGTCTGATCAGACTGGCCCTGGCCTCAATACTGATGGCGCACTCACAGGTTCTCTAGCTGTGTCTTTCTGCCCTCTTTCTGAGTCTGCATGTCTATTTCTCTATCTGTGTATATTTGAATGTAGAAAAAACAGCCATCGCCTCAGCATACTGTAGGGCTCCCTTTGAAGTCCTCACCCACACGAATGTCACAGGCTGCATCACAGACGCTCATCTCCTGGCAGAAAACCTGAGATTCTTGTGAAAGCAAAAGGTTAATTGGTTCTGGACGGATTTGGAAGATTCCACCATCAACCCAAGCGCAGCCTCTGTTTGTTGGTTATGTCTCTCTGCAAAACAGGGGAAGTACAGTAAAACAAATCCAGGCACAGAACACTGTAAGTGTAGCTTTATTAGATTTTTTTATATGTTTGAATTTGCAAGGGATGCTTAAATATGCAAAAATGGTTTACATATCCAGCGTACTCATTGGCAACAAGAATGCTTTGCACTTGATGAATTTGCACTATTGCATCCAAAACTAGAGAGTCCCGCAATGTATCACTGGAACAATTCTGCAATCATTTCAAAGGTTAAACCTTATGTTAGCAGTATGTTATTTAAACATTCCAGGAACAGAAACAACGTGCCTATACAGTAGAAGCCATTAACTCAGCATCTTCAAATAATAATAATAACTTTATTTGTAGTGACTGTTGCCACTTGTTTGTATAAGATTCCTTTCTATAATAATGTAGATCTGCATTCTCATTTGTCACTTTTAACAATGGGAGCTGTAACTGGACGTCTACAGTCCACAGGGACCTCTGCGCCTCACTCCTAGTCTGCTGTTGTGGCCTGTTGGCCTAGCCACTTTGAAGTTCAGATGAAGACACTATCAAGGGTTAAAACTGACTTCACCAGAGAGAATGAGCGTGAGATGAGACAGGGGCAAAATTAGGGTGAGTAAATCCATGCGTCTGCTTCAAGACTTTTGTGACCACCTTGTTATCTCAACAGTGATGGCTGTCGTTATGATTTATTTTGGACCATGAACCGTTGGAAGGAGAGCTGTTAATGGCAATGAGCTCAGAAATAGAGGTCCATGTTTTTTTTTTAGGGCAAGGTCTGTAGAAGAGGGAGTGTGCTTGTTTGTGTGTGTTGTGTGTGTATGCGTGTTTAAATCAGGGGTCAGATATCCTTTCCAAACCTGAAAGCCTTTTGTGGTATCCCTAGAGTAATGTATTACACATTGTTACACTAGACACGGTACATCAAAAAGCATGCTTCTCGATGTTTTTCCCCACTAGTTTCCAAACAAGTCCCCGAGGGCAGTTACGGGCCACGGCTCAAATCACATCATTATGTTCCATTAGGTGGCAGCACGGTTGTGATAAAGGACTAAAGTGAGCTATTGAAGGCTGTTTTCTACAAACACTATAACCATGTTGACATATTTTTTGCAGGTCCCTGAAATATATATTGCTAAGAAGTACTCTTTCAAAGATGTATCTCTGAGGCAATGCATCTTTTATTCTATAAGATGAAATTGTAATTCAAGCAATTCAAATGAGGCAACAGCAACACAGAGGTTCTTTGCAGACTTGTAGACACGAGGGAGATACTATATGGCTGAAGCCAGGAAGATGTTATCGTTCCAGACCACAGCACCGGGCAGGTGCATTTGCACACAACATCTAAGGGTAGTGTACATATGCTTGCACTCTATCTGTCATCATGACTTCAGCTGTGGTCGAATACCTACTGGAAGCAATTCTATAGGAAGATCTAATCTAAACTATTGTCATTGAGGCGATTCTAAAATACAATACAATTGAATCCCGCCTAAGCTTCATGTAACATTAGCTGCAGTCAAATAATGGAAGATGCAAAATTATTCTATGGTCCATGCATGTGTGTTTATATCAGATTTTTTCGATCACCTCCAAACAGTAAATACAATTTTCTCTGAAAATCCCTGTGCTTGCATGCTCATTGTTAAAGTCATTGCAATACTGTTTGTAACATGCTTGAGCCTCTTTGGGGCTTTCTCACTTGTGCCCTGATGACCCAGTTGGTCCATGCTGGTTGTCTGAGGGGGGCCCAGTGGACCCAATCTTTGTTAGGCAAATTTCCACTAAGGGCTGAAACAAAAGCCTACCAGTGGTGAAACAGAAAACTTAGGTGCTTGCAACTGTTTATACAGCAATTTAGAAATAAAGGGAGATGAAGAGGTAGAAAGAGTGAGAGCATGACTATCAAAAGGGAAGGCGGAACCTTACGGCCCCAAATACCTAATACATATTTATCTATATACTGTATATGCAACAGCTGTGTATCTAGGAAACGATATCAAAAATAGGTGGTCTACCACTACACTTCCTCTGCAAGCATCCCATGGATTTAGCTTCTCGATCTCATCTCAGAACTGCTCCAGTAGAATTTTTGTCATGGTCTGTTGTCTAGTGTACCCTGGCTTGCACCATGCTGCCAGACACAGCTTCCCTGTCTGGGAGTGACACAAGCCATGCAGGCAGCAGATCCACCTCCACTTCATAACCAGCAGCTAGCTCTGCTTCTATACACACCTCTCTTTCCTGAGGCAATTCTCAGGATTTTCTAGAATGGAATTATGCTGATTCTTGTCAGTAATGCATAATTCTAATACGTATAACTATACAGATAATCTAAACAAGTATTCATATTTCTATATTTTTATTTTATTTTACACTGCAAGTAAAGTATATATATAATATTAAAAATATGTCAACTTTGCATATAAATAACTATGGATAGAGTGGAGTGGATATAAAATAACTCGTATTGCTTCTACATCACTTCTTCAATTGATGCATTAGTATCGATACCGTAATTTTTTTGTAACAGTTGGTATTGTTCACATAACAAGGAAAGATGACCTTTCTTTGTGCAGCACAAGAAAACAAAATACCTAAAATATGTTTAAACCTCAATATACTAAAATACTTAAAATATATGTGTAAATTAAAATAGTCTGTTAAATATAAAATCAATTCATTACATATAATATTATTATTTGTAGGAGCAGAACAAAACTGAGTGCTTCAGCTGAGGAGGTTGAGGGGTTAATTATACTTTTACTCATGACATAAAAAAAAATTTCAGCAATGTTGCTTTCCCTTACCACTTTCCTGTTAGGTGGAACAGGACTCTCATAACTCTACGCAGGACAGGGGGGTCAGATAGAAGTCAAATTATTTAGCTCTTTTTTAAACATATCCTCTTATGCTGGGAATTAGCTAGTGCTCTCAGTCCTTTGAATGTGCGCACACATACATGCCAATTGCTTAGTGTTGCACTGAGCACAGCCCGTGTGGGCCTCATCTGCACTCGTTGCTCCAGGGCAAAACACAAGAGATTGCTTTGATCTGGTTTTGCAGTGTCTTGTCCAATCACACTCATGTCACAGGCTGTATGCAAAAATACAGCCTTCCTATGCGGTACTACTAGTGGAAAAGAGAGAGGGGGGGGGGGGGGAAGAAAGAAAGAAAGAAAGAAAGCGAATGAAGGAAAGAAAGAAAGAAACCCACCTACATTTCTATTTCTATTCAATTGATTTGTTCATGTTATAAAAAAATGGGATAACATAAGTAACCATAAAAGCTCTCTAAATGATCAACAGTTGGTTTTATTATTGAATTTAAAATATTGTTTCATTGCTGCAGCATCTTAGCTTACATAGTTGAGCCCCCATTTTTCCAGTTATAAAGTTTATTCAGAAAAAAACATCCTTAACATGATACCAATTATATCCAGTTCAATTACATTTGTTGTTTTAAAGAAAATAAACTTGACTTTGTTTGACGGCATGCATAGCCACAATAGGAGTTGTATCATATACAGAATCAATGTGTCGTTTTGTTTTAGAGTAAATATAATTGGACTTTTTGTATCAATCATCATCAAGGTTTCACCAAAGCCCTGTTCCCATCATTGGCAGTCAAAGTGTAGATTACAACTCAATAGTTGTCATATCACCCCTAATCCCACTGTCCCAAAGACTATTCTAGGAACACTATGAAGGGTGACTTTGCCCAAGTGTGGAAGTGACCTTAAGAAGAGGTTGTCAAGTATGAAAGTAGGCCAGTGTTCGACTTTCTTTAGATTGATAGTGGAGCTTCTTCCATCCTTTACAGCAAGAGCCCCATCTTGGTCTGCAAACTGCTTAAACTTTTTGTTTCTTTTTTTTTTTTTTGGCAGACCATCTTTTAAGGTTTCTTGTTTCCTGTTCTCAAACAGTTGTTTATGCATCTTCTTATAACCATGGTAATAAAGACAAAGCAAATGTCAAATGCTCGCAGACTAGAAGACATTATACTGTATGTAGTATAAGACATCATGGAAGAGCATGAAAGAGTTGAATCAACCTTGTTCTGATTGGTTTAAAGTTATATTATATTGGCAGAAAAGTGACAAATCATATTATCCTTATGAGGAGCACATTTCTAATACTAACAAGTGGAAATATAAAAAAAAATACCAGACAGTACAGACACGAGAGGTGACGTGTATCAACAATGTATTGAAAATAATACGGTGAAGACCTGTCTACAAGCTATAGTATGACATGTAATATCTTACTCTTTTCACATTAATTTGATCCTATGCCACATCATACTGTCTTATGACAAGGCTAAGATTTCATTTGTGCACCAAACAAGTTATTCTTTAATTACACGTATTTTAAACGATGGATATATTCAAGACCACCATTTTCTATGATAAGCTATAATGCCAAATATTGGCATTTAAATGGGTCTGCAATTGCCAGCGTCCTACTCATCCAGAGCTGAGAGTGTGGGTCTGGGAGATAACACAGGGCATGCACACAGGCAGGGCTCAAATCCTGGCTGTGGAGGACTGTATTAGTCAGAGAGGGGAGGCGAGAGAATCAGCCAAAATCTGAGCTATTACTTTGTGAAGGCTCTGAACCACCAGACATAAGCTGCACTATTCGGCCCATGAAAGACAAAATATTTTGCACTTGATTAACGAGGAAATAACGTTATCCTAAGAAGTTAATGTTATTTTTGAGAAGCAAACAATACCAGACATTATTTGATTTATTCCTTGAACTGTGATAGTTTGGTTTGTTTGTTTGGTTTGCTTGATGCATTGTGTTCATAAATAAACTAGTTACATTGACTTGAATGCTTTTTAAAGCTATGGTTGTGCTCCTCCCTGTACACGTTTCTGTTTGGGTAGTTCTGGCGTCGATTCTAGACAGACTTCCTCCTATTCAGGTTTCTGTCTGCTGGAGTGGGATGTCAACTTGCCAATGCATTATTGGCAAAGCAAACAGCCATAGGGCTTCCAAAAGGTTTCACAATCAGCTGTACCTTAACCATTGCTGTTCTGGGGGCATAATTTTTATATTTCAACAGGAAACTGGAATGAGAGGTTTTTGTCAGCTTCCGAGCAGTAACAACAACATATTGTGTGGCCGAAGGACTGTAAGAGACTTTTTTTTTTGTAGACGCTCAAAGTGTTTGTTTAACCGCTGAGACCCAGTGTGGAGGACTGACCTTTGTGGGATTTTGTATGGAGCAAACTGTATATAGCTAGTGTGTATTGGATTGTGACACGTCTTTATTCGTTTGTTTAAAATCTTTTTTTTCCTATATTTGGCTATTATGTTTTAGTTTTTCATTACTCTAAGTAATCAGTCATTCAACCCATGTGTAAATAAATAATTGTAGAGTATTTTTAGTTAAGGATTGTATGACTGAAATAGATTTCAAAATCTATATTCATCTCTTGTCACGAAATACAATATATTTTGTTCATGGTATAAGTACACTCGACCAATAAACACACGGATGTGAACACATACACAAGCCGACACATATACATGATCAATCAATGCCCGTACTGAAGAAAGTGTGAATGAAGACGTGCGGTTATGTTGGTTTGACGTGTCAACCTTTTTACTAGCCCCCCTGACAGAGCCCTCACCTCTCACCCAGGCAGTCTGTGGGGACCCGGCGTAGGAGGACGAAGTGTGTGTGTGTGTGTATGTGTGTGTCATCTAACAACAAGAGTGTCAAACTGAAAGAACCGGAGGAAGGGAGAAGTGTTAAAACAGTTAAAACATAGCTAAGAAACAGAGGGAAGAAGTACGGCAAGGTCACCCTGCTTCTTAAGTGGCAGCTGGTCCTGTGGATGGGAGAAGAGGCCAAGAAAAGGGCTTTGTTGTAATGCCGCGACTCTCCCAGGGACCCTTGAGGTGGATCCACTGCCATACCTGAGGCAGACACTCATTCATCTGAGCCGCTGTGCCGCCATCGCTAATGACCAGCTCAAATTGGACCTCTTTTTTTTTTGTCCCCTGTTTTTTCCCTTCATTTGTCAGCCAGCCAGCTGCATTGGTCCAGCAGTGGGTACAGCGAGGAAAAGGAGCGAGGGCAGTGCGGGACAAAAGAAAGTTTCACATTCATCATTTTTCTTTATTATTCCTTCCTTCGATCATCCAGCAGCATCTCTTGTTTTGAATTGTTTTCAATTTCTGTCTTCCTTGTGGTGTCTATATATATTTTTTCCTACCACATAGTAACTATATATTTTAAACCCAGTTAAACAAACTGGGTCAGGCTTTTTGGTTTGACTGTGTATCTTGCTGGACAGGTGGTTTTGGATCGTCCTATTAGGACTTTCCTTGAAAAGGTAATGGTGGCCTTTTGGTGGATTATAGGAGATTGATTTTGATTTCTGGTGTGTTTCATAGCTGAAAATAAATTGTGGATGCTGGTTTAGATTTCTTTAGTTGATGAAATCTTGCTGCAACTAACCCCTTGCGGAAAAAGCCCTTGCAACAATTAAAATTATGCCTTAGAAAAAAACTATTGAAAATTGGGCTGCCAAACGAATAGTTCTTTATTAAGTTACGTCCTAGGTGAGTCTGTGATAATTTATTAATAATTTGGGTCAATTTCAATAGTGCTCTAAGAAGATTGATATTCCATTAAATTCTATAATAATGAAGTTATGCAAGCTCTTTATTGAATGGTCTCACCAAGAGGTAAAATTCTGATGGACCATAATGGAGAAGTAATGGATGTAAGTTGTGGAATAACCAAAATGTAATTAACATACACAATATGTATACCAATGTTTGGTTTGCAAGGAATGAAAATGTGTGTGTGTGTGTGTGTGCACGCACGTGTGTGTGTGTGTGTGTGTGTTTTAGTGAATGTGCCCCCATTTAATGACTGGGAGATAATATCATTCATATGTGATAAATATGCAGAGCCAGTTATCGCACAAGAGCTAATTTCCAGCCTGCTGATTAAGTATTCAGCAAGTTTAACATGCAAGTATTACTACTATGAAAATACTGTTAATCATATAGTTAAGAATTTAATTAATGGATCAGTGTTGATATTGTATTTTTTTTGGCTGGATATAAAAAAAAAAAAATCAAAACTAGTTACGCATGTATCCTTTGTGTATTATTAATCAAACTAACAAATCATTAGCACTGTTATATTGACCAAAGTTAATTAAAATTGTCAATACTTTATGATTGTTCTTTTTTTACGAACATCTTGATATTTCAGTCTGCGTGAAAAGGGCTGAATGGTGTCACAGTGATAGATAGACAAACAGAGAGGCTGTTGGAGGATAGGACAAGGTGAGAAGAGAATGGTTCCCTTCAGCTCACAGCTCACCTGTCAACCCTTTTCTGTCAAGGTGCTGGACACCAGGGAATGAGCTGAGAGGCTTAAATCACTCTCAAGAAGTCCCTGTCTGTCACACGCTGAGGGGACTGAGAGGTGAGGGGCATGGACCCCTTTCACCATGCCTTGTAAGAGTGGCCTTACATAGAAATCTCACCCAAAGTGTGAATTATAAGACAATGGGGTGGGGGTTTGGTCCTATACAATTTAATAGAGGGGCACATGCTTGCAACACTTTATTAATGCATGAGTATGTTAGCTAGGAACAGTGGGCTATGGTTGTTGTGTATAATTTCAGTGGATGTAGTGCTATCTGCCCACCAAACTTGCATGAAGGCAGACACCAAGAAGTGCAGCCTTCTTTCTCACTCACCTCCACCTCTCAACTGTCAGTCTCCCTGCCATCTTGTTCTTTTGCTGTATCCTTAATACAACAGCACATTAATTACAGCTTTTTATAACAATTGGCGCCATGCATACACCACATATTTGTAAATTACCATCTCCAACTTAGTACTCAACTTACAATTGTTTTTTGACTGCCAACAAACTGATGAATGTCACTTGCCTTCCTCAGGCTCATGTCGACAAATGACATCAGAGTTAAATAAAGGAGACCTCTGACATTTAAATTGAAACAATGCTTACGGTGGGATACTGTCCCTGAAGGTTATTATATTGATTGATACCTTAGACCCAAACTTTTAACAATTAATTTTAACAGGTGGAGTTTGTAGAGCGAACATAATAGGATAGCTGTGGGGCTGCTCTGCAAATATACATGTTGACTTTTATATACCTTTTTAGAGGTAAGCACATGTAATGGGAAAATAAATGTAAGATATGTATTTACAGAATACTTATCATTTACCTAGTGTTCTGATGAAAAATTAGGCTTTTGGATTGGTGTAAGCTTCCTGTGAACCCTCTGACCTAACAATGACCTCTCAGAAATAAGTATTTTATGGGAAGTCCAACCCTAAACAGATTACACATTTACGATGATTGCACCCCATATAAGTTTACGGCAAGAGGGTCCTCCGGAAAGGGCATAACTAAGGGGAGGGATGATAATGTTTAAAGGAACTAAATCTTTATTTACCGTCTGGCAAAGTGTTTACTACTCTTTGACTCCCACCAATGAGGTTGATTTGTGGATTACACCAAGGTGACGACGGGAGCCTACCTAATCTGGCCATTCGTCGGACCAGTGTGTCCAGGCCTTAACATTGTACTCACAACAAATCATTTAGACTGCAGATACAGTGAGTGTAAAGTCATCACCAGAAGTACAATATTTGAAATAACACATTTCATAATTTACAGCCAGTCATGTACACAACCTTTGATAGCTGCAAACGTTCCCTTCTGCCGTTTTCCACTTACTGAACCTTTCAGGTGTATTCAGTACGGTCGGCTCGTTGACAAATTACTTGTTACGCCATGCAGTACATGGGGAGATCGGATGTCCAGGCCTTCTGGTGGCAGATATACGGTTTAATACGAAGTGACACTTTTCAAACCTGTCAAGGATTCTTATGACCCAGATTTAACCTTTTTGATAAAGCCAGATAGCTCTGCACTTATGACTTTGCGCTGTGACATAACGGTTTAGTATATTTGGGCTTGTACTTGTTCTAACACACATTGTGTCTATAAGAGAAGCAGGATATACATTATTTTCTTTTGGAGAATACCATGACACCAGAAACCAATGATGATTCGAGGGCTGTTGCTGTTATCCCATGTCAGCATAAGATCTCTCTGGTGTACGCCTTACTTGAGATTAAAGGGCTGTCCTCAAATAACACCAGGCTTGGCATGATTTGACATTGTAAAATATATTATTATGCAAGACAGTAAAATCAGCCTTGATTAGAATTACATAACACATAATTGAGTGAAGTGTAGTGGATTAGTATTGCTATTGCTATTAGGTGTGATTTAATACTGACCAGGGGTAAGTGGACCTATTTACATTTTTAAAAGGTGGACTAAAGGATGAAGGGTTTTTAGCTTCACTTTCTCCAGCTTCTCTAAATGGAATCAGGATATTGTATTACTCTAAAAATGATTAGATCCTATCTTTTAAGAACTACTTATTGCACTAACTTTAAAAGTACACCATTGAGTTTATAGACCTGTTGAAACCACGCTCAAAACATCTGAAAAGCTCATCTTAATTTTTTACCTATTCATGCTGCTTTTAATGTATAACAAGTTCATGTTCACTTTGTCACACTTTAGTAGTGGAAGTAATTTTGTCAAATTCCTCAGACCTATCACCTGGGTGGTGCATGGCTTTCTCCTCCAAACTCTCAAGCACTTGCAATCTTGCAGCCTAGTTAATTGTGCCAACTTAGGAGCTGGTTTGATGCGTAGGACAGAGTGACACTGGATAACGTATATAACATTTTAATTAACCAGAGGAGGGCAGCACTTCTCCAAGGCCACTCCCTGGAATATAGGACTCTTGTGCAAGCTGTTACAAAAGGTTAATTGACCAATGTTCCTGACCAGTCTGTGACAAATATAGATGGGTTTGGGTATGGTTTGGGAAGGAAAATAGTTGTGTGTTATAGAGATTTAATTTCTGATAGTTTTATCAACTCAGTAAGTACATTAGAATACCAATACTTACCTCTGCTGGTATTGAATGCTGCAAAACTAGCAATGTCCAAATACAACACCCAGTAGTTTTAGTTTTTTTGGATACTACCAACCAAGACTACAAGGAAACACAATGAACTGGAACATTCTTGTGAGAACTTCATTGCTTATTCTTTCTGCTCTGAACTAAACAAAACGTCTATTTTAGGTAATAGACACCACATTTCTAAAAATACTTTATCTAAAAAGATGGTTTATGAATTGAATAGACAGAACATCTCCTTTATACATAACAGTTGTATTTCCCTAAAGACTGGGATATCTGCTGAGGCCCAATAGACTTAATCTCATCACTGAAACAGTTCATGTTCCTATCTCCCCATTGAAAGGTACGAAGACACTGTTGAAACACCAGTGGCTTGCTGAATTAAAATAAATAATCAACAAGATGTATTTAAGGCATATAAACCCAAAGCAAAGTTTCTGCTTTGAACTGCAGTCACACAGGCTTCGTTCAGTCTAGATTTTTGTATCAAAGCAGAGTGTCACTCAATAGGCCTACAGTCATTCTTTTTGTATTTGTATGATGTCAACTTTTTTTGGTATTGCTTGCGTCAGAATCCAGGTAGGAAATGCTCCCGTTAGTTTTGATTCCTCAATGTAATTTGTTTGGATTTGTTGACATTGCTGCAACTAATTTTGGAGAAATGCTCTTGAACTTGACACATGACCCGTTCTATACCTTTGACCTGATGTACTTCCCCAAGTCCTACCGGATTCCATTAATCCACAAAGCAGATTTGCCCTTTTCGGCCTGATAACCTTTAATTCTACTGTTTAGTTTTACTGGGTTTTGATTTTGTTAGACTGGATTATTCAAGTGAGTTTATTATAAAATCAGGGTTATAATCTCAACCTGCTATAAACTCCACTCTGGCGCTATCAGCTAGGCTAGTTCTTTAGCATCGTAAGTGTAATTGATATATTATTTCACGGCTTAGATTTCTCACAGCTATACCTAATTATATTTTAAAAGTTTGATTCTTGGTTATACAGTAAAGTGATCCGTGTAAAATAATTATATAAAATGATTTGCGAACTACAATTCAACTATCTTAAATTGCAACTCAGTCCACAGCTGTTTTGGCATTCGACTTCTATAGCTTATGCTCATTTATATACCTTAGAAGTAGCTTATTAAAATGGAAAAGAAATATTGAATCTTCCTTGGCTGGGAACATTCTCGCTCTCTGCATGTGTTTATTAGAATACTTTTTCACAGTTAATATTGAGGTTGTGGTAACCTTAGGTGTGATAGATGTGGTGAGGAGCCTCAGGTAATAATAGCCATGATGGATTCTCACCTGGAGCCTGAGAGTGTGCTGCTCCACAGTGGTAAAGATGAAGTGTCTCCAAGAGCCTGGGAGATACTTAGTCCACGTTGTTGTAAGGCATCCAGGGCATGCTGGGAGGAGGCTGCTCAAATTGATGACCACACCCCCAGTGTTCAATCCGTCACTGGCTAACTACGCTGTTTTTAGGCCAATCCAATCAATCAGGTGTTGTGGTGTTACATTCCATTATACTACCAAAAAAGGTTGATTTAGGGGAGACTCCTCAACTGAAAGGAATGTGTTGTTCTGCTCAAGGTGTTACTATACCTCCATCAATAATGCTTGATGTTTAAAATGTTTACTCCAAATATGATTTCACATTTAACATAGCACCACCAATGTATGCAGCGGGAGAGTGTGGAGCTAGACCACAGCACAGACACCTTGGTTCTCTTTAATAACCACCATATTGAGAGACAAGTGTGGGTGACTGATTTTTTCAAAACGCTCTGGGTGGGAAGTTTTTTGGTGTTGTTCTTTGAGTAATGTCTGATGCGTAAAGCCTTCTGGGGCTGGTTGGCAGGAATATGAGCCGTAGCTGTATCTATCCCTGGTAATCTCCTCCTGTTGTAGGCCCTGTCTGGAGAGTTCACTGTCTGTTATTTATTCACCCACTGTTTGCAACAATGTAGTGAATCAGGTGAGAATGGAGCTCCTCTTACTGTCATTGTTAATAGACAAACACAATATCTGATCTCCGTTCATTTTTTCATTATGGATTGAAATTAGAGTTTTTTTCTTGATACGTTGTAGTGTCCAGGCATAACATGCGACTCAACAGTGTGAAGTGAAAGGTTATAATCCAACATTATCTTAATTAAAAAGAATGAGACAGGCCAGAACAGGAACATACAGTTAGTATGTAATAAGTACCGATAAGACCCTTCTTATGAGTCATATAGACAATTTTTCATGTCTTAGGCTTACAGAATGGCTGGCAGTAGAAACAAAATCAATGCAGTTGCCTTGCGGCAACGACTTGGATGTATGGATTATATTTATTATTTACCAATTAGAGCATTTTATCCTTGCCAAACAGCCCCCCCCCCCCCCCCTCTTAATAAAATAAAAATTAAATGTTCCAAATGCTCCATTTTGTGAACATACTTAGTTTGTCAGTTTTTTTATTCACCCAATATTGATATTTTTATCCAGTGTGATTCGCTGATATCTTATCCAATAGGTAGGAACATAGCATGGAATAGCTGTACCCATTATAAGCTTATCACCTTTTTTACATTTTAGGCTTTGGAGCATAACCAGAAATTTCTATAAATTCAAAAAGGAAAACATAGAATCCAGATTTTTCTGTATAGTTCATTCACGTGTTGGCTTATTTGGAGACCAAGGATAGTTAATCTAAAATGTACTAGTAGTAGCAACTAGTAATACAAAAATTAAGGATGCACAAAATACATGCCCCTCTTCATGTTTGCGTGTTAGAGTGGCAGTTCCTAAGAACACCAACAGTAGTCGCAGTCACTCTACACCCAGCAGGTGTCCAACAGCTTCTGTTACACCCTCGCATCCTCACTCTAACATGCACACCCTCCACATCACACACACATAGACATACACTCAAGTAGCTCAGATTCCCCACCATAGACACACACACACACACACACACACCTGTTTAGATATAAAAAAAACATTCTAGAAAATGTAAAATCCACACTGTGTACAGCACACCAATGTATCTAACTCCAAGGGGAGTACAAAGTTATGATATGCACCATATGCCCTGTCAATACAAAGCAATAAATGCAGTAACACAGATTAACCACCATAATTACACTGCCCAGCGACATTAATTTCTGTCTGGCAGCATGGAATAAATAACTGTTTTCCCCTCTAGTAGCCCCTTCCATAAAGAATTGGCACCGTCCCGAAGGACTGTTCCGTCTCCTCCTTATTGGCCTCATTGTTGATGAAAAATTAAAGGCACGGGTCGGATATTAAGGCTGACTGTTATGGATGGGCCTCTGTGGTGCCTAATAGAGCGGGCCCCGATGCTTCCTTTTAATTCTGTTGTACTGCTCTGTCCGCTGTGATGAATTGGGTGGTGCCAGATCTGGCAGGGCCACAATAGGGGTGCAGGTTTGTGTGGGGAGACTCAAAAGGCTCCCTGGCACAGGGCCAGCGTGGATTGGGGAATTGATATTTCCCCTTGTCCAAGGGCCAATCAGGTTTAAAGGGTTCTATGACAAAAAACATGTTAACAGGAGAGATGAGGGATATTATGTAAGGTAATTTAAAGGTGGTGGCTGGCTGTGTGTGGGTGTGTTTGTGTGTCTGTAAGACCTCTGGCCTTTGCTAACTTCTTTAAAAGTTGAAGCAGTGCAATGAATAATCACCAGTCTAATATAATAGCAGAATATACCGATTTTTAGGCTGATATTTTTTTATCGTATGCAATGTCGGTATCACGTGCTCTTGGAAAGGTTAGTTTGTATTCCAGTGTGCTTTGGTGGTTTTGGCTGTGGTTGGGCTAACTGTGGGGTAGGGTGGTGATGGTGCTACTGTATGACTGGGTTAGCATCACTAGCACATATTATTTTACACTTTACAGTTACTTAACTGAGACAAGTTAAGTGTCTGAAGTGCTATTACAAATGTGCTTTTGTACCATAGGTGACATGCTGTGCTATACATATTATTCAATCAACTTAAACCCCATTGTTATAAGTTATTAAATATACAGTTTAGATACTGTATTTCAAATATTGGAAACAATGTCAAACAAATATATAACACAAGCCAATGTTTTGTTTCAAGGGTGCAAGAGGCAGTTGACTATGTGAAGAACATTACATTGCATCATTAGCAGCATTGTTAGTTTATTGGTCCAAACAACAGTACACACATTGATTCTATCTAAATGCCTCCAAAACAACTGGACAAAAGTAATAGTAATCAGCTATAGATCTATAATCTACTTTAATCTGCATGAAATACCTTAGTGAGTAGTTTTTCAGTCGCTGTATACTGCCCTGGATATGGGTCGTGGTACCGCTGCCTTTCTGCTCCCTTCCTCATCCCTTGCCTGACCCCAGCATAAAGTCCCCGACTGAGGCGTTATGGAAAGGTTTGATCTACTGTGAACGTGTACATGATTGACATGCTGTCTAGAGGAGCAGCAAGCCCGATTCAGATCATTTTGGAAAAGATACAGAGCCCTTTCATCTCATCATTATAAATGATCATACCCATCTGTGCGTACTGACAGTAATTTATAATCTATAGAATTTCCTACCCCAGACTTAAGTCTATGGCCATGTCACTGCGTTCTATCCCCTTTTGCTCTCTGTCACATGCACACACAGACTAGCACATTGCAACACACTACACAACCACCACCCTTGCCATGCAATGAGAAACAATGCTGTAACTGTCAAACGTTG
This sequence comes from Galaxias brevipinnis, assembly GCA_036023535.2. Lineage (NCBI taxonomy): Eukaryota > Metazoa > Chordata > Actinopteri > Galaxiiformes > Galaxiidae > Galaxias > Galaxias brevipinnis. Next base: position 26,270 of record JAVQIZ010048305.1, read on the forward strand.
CACTGGGCTCACCTCAGTGAACTGTGGGAAGCCAGAGGCTTTTCCAAGGCCCTCATGATCAAGAGGATGTTATTCTCTTGCATTAAGGCGGATGAAGGGAGGCGGATTACTGGAGAAGCCTGACTTGGCAAAGGCAGTACATGAACAGAGGAAGAATGGTGGATTGCTGAGCTGAGCTGCAACACCTGCGGACCTGGAATATTGCCACGGATAGCATTTTCCCCCCTCAAAGTATAATTTAAGAAAGGTTCTGAAAATGTATTCATGCCATAAATCTGATCTGTGAATATGAAAAGTAAGTTAATTATCTACGAGTATTTCTTTGATCCTATTACAGACTGGCAAGACTAACATAGAAATGGTCATAAGTGATTCAGTGGTTGACATTTTTGAAAGATTATAAGATTGGGTTTCCCCCCTGAACCAAGCACTTTATTTGATTATTCTGAAATAGTTTGAGGAGGATTCATAGCATTATCTAATGATGACTTTGGTTTTTGAATGGTTTTTGAATCTTGGTGAATACATTAATCAGCCAGGGCTGGAATCTCACTCTGATATTGCCTTGAGGACCTCCATATAACATTACCTAAAAGGCCGAAGTGGCTTCCCTTCTACCTGTCATGGCCACGCATAATTAAGCTCAAATAAATCATCATTGTCTCTAAAGGGAATTTTGAGAACAAGAAGTTAAAGAAGCGAGAGCACACCATGAACAAAGTCAAAGTATATGGTGTGCATAGATGCGAGTCATTTCTACCCACAGCAATAACACAAAACATAGTCATGTAGGGAGAGTTTGTGGTTTCTCTGTTTGAATTTGTAGGTCTCTGACTGCTTTCTCCGTCGGTCTCCCTCCCACTCAAACTAGCACTCACACACACACACATACATAAATACACTAACACACAATTACATGGTGTATTGCTCAAACCACAATAACCTTTTCAGCTAGTCTGTAAACAATCATGTTAAAGGAAACCACCTTCTCAGAGCAAACCAAACTCACAAATTAACGGACAAAATGTATTCATTTTTTGTGGTTTAGAAAAGTCGTTACGACTGTAGGTGTTGGCTTTAAATGTCAGGGTTACATACAGTAGACAGAGGAGTTAGTTATACAATATTGAGTGAGTTTGATTTGGTCAATAAGACCAGCCGCATTGACAAATTGCATGAACACCTTTTGTATGATCCCCTAAAATGAAGCTTGCTGTTAAACCTGTGTTGACAATTTCATGTTTACATACCATTCAAGAATTGAGAAATACCCATGAGCACTCTATAGCTAGAGATTGATTGGAAGCCAAAAGGAAAGGAAATGTTTTGTGTGTTGTCAAATCTTCGCTCCGGCTGATACTGCATGTTTTGCAGATGTTTTTTTATTGTTGTTACACTTGCGGCTCATGAGGTGTGTGTGTGTGTGTGTGTGTGTGTGTGTGTGTATGAGGTTTGGGGGTGCAGTGTCCTCGGTTGTGTTGTGTAGTACAATGTCTGCAATTTGTGAAATCATCTTCCCCACTCACAAGTGTCTTGGGTCGTGTTAATCGGACAATTTCCTGCTGCCACAAAGTGCCTAGATTGATTTATTACTGTTGGCGGGAGACAGTGGGGGCCAGGGAACAGCTGTGCGCCAGTCGACATACCACTGTGTCTGTTTGGAGAACAGAGCTGTGCTGAGTGTGCCAGGGCATCCAGCAGCAGCAAGCAACACAACAGCTGGCAAGGATGGCATCTGGTGTTGGGCATGGCTGAAGAGAGGAATGGCTCCTGTCAGCAGAAGCTAGCAGCTAGGCCCCCAGCTACACCACTGAAAATGACAGTGGTGGTGTGGCTTCACCATCCAATTGACAAGCATGCTGCCTCGAAAGGCCATCTTCTGATATTATTGTGTCATGAACATAAAAGCAAGTACATTTCATGGTATACTGTAAATGGCTACAAAGGCTCTCTGAACTTGATTAATCATTAAACAGATGAGCAGACAGATATGGCCAGTAATTAGTCACTTATACGTTCACAGCAACTCAACGTGCACTGCAACACAAAAGTAGAACAGACATTGTAGGGCTTTCATGTTTTCTATTTCTATTTCTAAGACACTACATGTGAAAATGAAAATAAAATGAATATAAAAGGTACACGAATGAAAGTAATCAGATCGAAGCACGAGGGGAAATGGATGTCAGCTAAGTTATTGAAATGCAGATTGATTCTTCCTGGAGAAAAGATGCTCCGTTAAGAAGAAACTTTCTCTGAGTTTCCTCTCAATGGTGCCTGTGATTTCCCATTTTCATTTTCTCTCCCCTCTCCTTCTCAACTTTATTTGCCCTTTATCCTGTACGTCTTTCTCTCCCCCTAACCCCGTTTCTCTTATTTATCAAACCAGTTGTGTCTTGTGTGTCTATGTCTCTCTTTTCCACCCCACTTCTCTTTCAGCCCCAACTTCTCGGTACCGCCTCCCTCTTGCACCGTCTCTTCCTTTAATCCTTCCTCATTACATTTTAGCTTTCTTAGAGTCTCTCTCTCTCGCTCTCTCTGTTCAGTCTCTTACTCTGTTTGGCTGCGTATGCTGCAACATATTCGGTTATGCAATGGGCTGAGCAAAGCCTCCACACCCCGCAGTAATGTTTTAATTAGAGGAAGAGAGGCAGACAGCATGTCACTCCGTCTGCTGCTGCTGCCGCTGCTGCTGCTTTTCAAACATGTGCCGGGGCCATGGGAAACCTCAAAAGCACTCCTTCCAACCAACTTCTTATGTCATACCCACACATGCCTGTCTCCCTCTTCTGGGGCAGGACCAGAACCATCTTTTCCGCAGATGACTAAGAACGTCAATGTGATGTCAGCTTGCCTCGCCTTCCTCTCCAAAGGCAATCCAACTCATCAGTTCTGTCACTAATAAGGCCTGGCATGCTTATTACTGTTAAATAAATATATGTATTTTGCTTATTTTGTTTTGCAGTTCCATTTGGAGCATGTGCTATAGGCAGTAGTCTGTTAGGGGATGACATACTGCACTGCCTTATGTGCTCCAAAGAGCCTCCTTCTCTCCCTCAAGGGGACCATATGGACCTTATGGGAAGAATGTTCAAAGCTGTTCGGGCATCCATAAGTCATAAGTACTGTACATAGGGTGCATGATCACAGTTAGATTATGCAGAACAGTGCATTTGTCTCGCATTAACATTCCTAGGATATCAATTGAAAGTTGTGGTATATTGGAATTCCCATTACCTCTATAATTGAAAAAGAAACTTTGCTTTTTTATGTATTAGACAAAAAAACTGAGCTTTAGAAAAGGATTGGCCTTTTGGCCAACAAGTTTGAAATTGTGTGAAAATGTGTGACTAAGTTACAATTGCCAACCCTCATTCAATTTCCATTTCTTGTAGGCTATCTCTTCAGTCCCATCTCAAGGTTCCACTGCCACAGTGCCACTACCTTCAACTCAAATGGGATGAAATACAAAAATGTACTCTCATACATATTCTATTAACTAATTTACAAGGTATGAAACATGAATCCATTAAATTATTTTTAGGAAGATGCTGATCTTGATATTACAACTGAGATGCAACATTTAGAATTTTGGATCCCTCCCGTACATATTCAAGCCAGATGTTTCAATTGGATAGTTTCTTAATCATTAACTGGAAGGTGTCCGTTAATGGGAGCCTATGCCTATACCATTGACGATCTTCCCTTTTTATTTTCCTAATACTCATGACAACTCTTTCTAACTGTTTTGCTTTGCAATCAATGTGCTATAGGACTAATGTCTTGACTTGCTTGTTTATTCAAATGTATTAGTCAAGCAATGCTGTTTTTGTTACTGTTCATTGAGTGGGAATTAATGTAGTGTGTAATTAGCTTTTATTCGTATTGAAGATGCAATAACAGAGACAATTAGGGTAGCATGAAAGAGAAGAAAGTAACTTTATGAAATGCAATTCAGGAAAAAAACATTTTACTTACAGTACCAGTCAAAAGTTTGGACACACCTTCTCATTCAGTGATTTTTCTTTGTTTTTATTGTTTTCTAGATAGTGAAATAATACCAAAAACATCACAACCATTAAATAACATATATGGAATGATGTAGTGAACACAAAACTGTTAAACAAACCAAAATATGTTTTATATTTTAGATTCTTCGAAGTAGCCACCTTTTGCCTTGATGACAGCTTTGCACACTCTTGGCATTATTTGCAATATTATTGCCTTTCCACACTTCCATGGAGAGCTCTAGCATCATAAGAACATTTTTGCAGCTGAAAATGTGCATAAATGAATTTTGGGGGGAAAAAAGGTAGGGCTGTTTCCTTTATCTCCTCGATGGTAGGTTCTGGTGATGTAATGATCATGCGGTGCTGGAGGCAATATGAGTTCTCCATGAGTTTTGCAACTTTTCCCCTGTCGCCCCCAGCTGCCTTTTCTTGTAGGAAAATCTCCTGCTAGCGATTCTGTTTCACTTGAAGAGTGTCATTGCTCTCACCTGGCGGGAGTTCTGGCTGCCATCTTGTACACCTGTAAGAGTCTGTGAGTTTTCTTTTAGGTCCGTCTACTGTTGACTTCTGCATTCAACGTTGTAAAAGTGTGTTGTTGTGGTTCAGGTGCTCAATGCGCACTTTGAAGTTGTGAAAGAACTTTGTTTGTTTTTTTAAATATCTGGCCGTGCCGAGAGCGGATATAGAGGGGGGTGGCTCTGAGATGTCATTGCTCACTGTTAAGCCTTCTGGAGGTGT
>JAVQIZ010048310.1:0-11913 GCA_036023535.2 Galaxias brevipinnis
ACAGGCTGCTGAAGCCCCCCCTCCTCCCCCTACAGGCTGCTGAAGCCCCCTCTCCCCCGGCTGAAGCTCCCCCTTCTCCCCTGGTTGGGGTAGGTGCCCATCAGACTCCCCCCCATGTCTCTGTTGTGGTGCTGCTGGAGGCCCCATACGAAGGCAGCCCCTGCGGGCCCCAGACCCTGAGCCCAGGACAGAGGCCCCATGTTGGGCCCCATGCCCCCTGGCATCAGGCCCCTGATGGCCCCCAGGGCTCCCAGCATGGGGCTGTGGTGGAAGGGTGGGCTGGTGAGCAGGCCCAGGCTGGGAGGGGTGCTGTTGAGGAAGGCCTGGGGTCTGGGCAGCAAGCCGTCCCCTCGCTGCTGCACTGCTCCATGAAAATGTGGAGTTTCTGATGGATGTTGTTGTTCCAGCTGTTGTTGCTGTTGAGGTTGCTGCAGCAGCTGCTGTTGGTGAATTTGCAACTGCAGCTGTTGCTGTTGTAGCTGGAGCTGCAGCAGCGTCTGTTTTCGTGTGAGAGCGTCCCCACTGCCGCTGATGGGAGGATCAGGGTCCAGGTTGAGTCTGACTGCAGGAGCCCTGTTGGCGCCCTCTGGAGGGCCAGAGGTGGTAGTGCAGCGCGAGTGCTCCGGGGGGTCAGGGCTCTCTGGTGTGTCGGGGAGACCTTCTCTGGATAGGACAGGAGAGGAGGGGAAGTCTGCACAGCGATCAACAGCCTCTCTCTTCTCATTCGCTAAGCCGGATGGTTCTGCTTTTCCATTGGGCGTGCTAAAGCAGTCTGTGCTGGGGTTGAGGGTGTGGCTGTTATTGTTATTGTTGTTGGGTAGGTCTGTGCTGGGGGTGGGGTCGTGGCTTGGATTCGCACTCTGAGGGCTGTTGTTGTTGGGGAGGTGGACCACGGAGTCCTGGGAGCCGCACACAGACATGTCGCTGTCACTGACGGGCTCCACCAGACCCAGCCCCAGTCGAGCGTGGATGCAGGCCAGGCTGGCCACCAGGGCCTGTCGGCTGGGTGTGAGCAGACTGTCCTGCCCCAGGTCCCCCTCGGAGCCTCTCCGGGAGGTGGGGGTCTCTGAGGGGGAAGAGGGCGGCTGGGACACCACAGCAGGCAGAGTGGGGCTAAGGCTGGATTCTCCTGGCCCAGGAAGGAAGCTCTGATTGTGGTTGACTCTGAGGTCGACTGCCTGTGGATCCAGCAGACCCCTGGCTCTCCGATCAGCCTTGAACTGAGAGATAGCCAAACGCAGCGCTTCAAAGTCTGGCTCAAGGGGAGAGGCCGCTACCTCCCCAACCCCGCCCCCCTCCGTGGAGGGCAGGGAGGATGAGGAGGAGCCGGGGGGGCCTGGGGGGTTGGGGTCTGGGACCATCTGGTCTGGGGGGGCCAGAGTTTGAGGGAGGCCTGGGGAAGGCTGGAGGGGGGCGTGGTGCTCCATGTTCATCACTGGAGACGGCTCCTCCTCCATGGGCTGCCCGTCTAGATCTACACACAGCAAGATGGGGTCAGTCTATACAAACTTATGTAAGGGGTTACAGCATACCAACTTATGTAAGGGGTTAGGGTATACCAACTTGTGAAAGGAGTTAGGGTATACCAGCTTATGTAAGGAGTTAGGGTATACCAACTTATGTAAGGGGTTAGGGTATACCAACTTATGTAAGGGGTCATACTAATCACCCCAAACTACCCAAAACAACCCAAAAGTACCCAAAACAACACGGTGCAGATACCCCAAACAACCCAAAAGTACCCAAAATAACCACAAACAACCCAAAAGTACCCAAAACACCACCAAACAACCCAAAACAACTCAGTACTGGTACCAAAAACAACCCAAAACAACTGCAAACAACCCAAAAGTACCCAAAACACCACAGTACAGATACCTAAAATAACCCCAAAGTACCCAAAACAACCCCAAACAACACAGTACAGATACCCAAAACAATGTAAAAGTACCCAAAACACCACAGTACAGGTACCCTAAACAACCCAAAGTACCCAAAGCATGTCAATATACCCAAACATGCTTTGGGTACTTTGGGTTGTTTTAGGTAACTGCCTTTGTGTTGTATTGTAAAGATCTGATCCAGGAGAATGAAGACAGCTAGTGACAATATACACTCACTGGCCGCTTTATTAGGTACACCTGTTCAACTGTTCGTTAACGCAAATATCTAATCAGCCAATCACATGGCAGCAACTCAATACATTTAGGCACATAGACATGGTCAAGACGACCTGGCAAAGCTCAAACAGAGCATCAGAATGGGCAAGAAAGGTGATTTAAGTGACTTTGAACGTGGCATGGTTGTTGGTGCCAGACGGGCAGGTCTGAGTATTTCAGAAACTGCTGATCTACTGGGATTTTCACGCACAACCATCTCTAGGGTTTACAGAGAATGGTACGAAAAAGAGAAACTATCCAGTGAGCGGCAGTTCTCTGGGTGAAAATGCCTTGTTGATGCCAGATGTCAGAGGAGAATGGCCAGACTGGTTCAAGATGATAGAAAGGCAACAGTAACTCAAATAACCACTCGTTGCAACCATGGTATGCAGAAGACCATCTCTGAACGCACAACACGTCAAACCTTGAAGCAGATGGGCTACAGCAGCAGAAGACCAAAGCGGGTGCCACTCCTGTCAGCTAAGAACAGGAAACTGAGGCTACAATTTGCACGGGCTCACCATAATCGGACTATAGAAGATTGGAAAAATGTTGCCTGGTCTAATGAGTCTCGATTTCTGCTGTGACATTCAGACGGTAGGGTCAGAATGTGGTGTAACAACATGAAAGCATGGATCCATCCTGCCTTGTATCAACAGTTCAGGCTGGTGGTGGTGGTGTGGGGGATATTTTCTTGGCATACTTTTGGCCCCTTAGTACCAATTGAGCATTGTTTAAATGCCACAGCCTACCTGAGTATTTTTGCTGACCATGTCCATCCCTTTATGACCAGTGTACCCATCTTCTGATGGCTACTTCCAGCAGGATAACGAGTCATGTCACAAAGCTCAAATCATCTCAAACTGGTTTCTTGAACATGACAATGACACTACTCAAATGGCCTCCAGTCACCAGATCTCAATCCAATAGAGCACCTTTGGGATGTGGTGGAACGAGAGATTCGCATCATGGATGTGCAGCCGCCAAATCTGCAGCAACTGAGTGATGCTATCACTCAATATGTTAATATGGACTAAAATCTCTGAGGAATGTTTCCAGCACCTTGTTGAGTCTGTGCCATTTGGAATTAAGGCAGTTCTAAAGGCAAAAGGGGGTCCAACCCGGTACTAGCAAGGTGTACCTAATAAAGTGGCCAGTGAGTGTATATACAGTGTGTGTATATATATAATATATATATACACTATCTCATACATACATAGCCATTTAATAGAAATTATGAGATTTCCTTAGAACTCTGGTTTGTTTCGTTTAGGCAGATGACTACATTGCAAGCTACTTTGAAGACGGTGATGATTTTGATGCAGGGAGTGATGACAATATGGACGAAGCCACGTATTAACCTTTTAAAGTTACATTTCTCATTCATTTTTCAAATTACATTCCTTGATGGGACACAATCAAATCATGATTCACCTCCCTATCTCAGTGGAATGTGGCTTTTCCAGATTGATTTATGTTGTCTCTTGGTTAACATCAACTAGGTAATGTATCTAGAATGTGACTGTAGGCTTGGGCCTATGTAAATAGTTGTTAATAAATGAAAAGCAAGCCATAGCCAGTCTGAGCATCAATAATTTATTCAAAATATATTGTATTTATGTTCTAGCCTGCTAAGTGTTTCCACAGGTTGAAAGGCACACACTGTTCATGACATTATTTCTTTCATAGTATTAAGTGTACATTATGGTGGAGGAAAAGGTCCAACAATACAACACTGATTCTGCAGTACAAAGAGATGTTAGAGCCTTGTGCATCTCCCCTCTTTGTCACAAAGTCCTTTGAATCAAAAATGCTGTTGTGATTGCACAAACACAGTTTTCTAAAGGCAGGCAAACCAGAAAACTATTTAAGAAAAAAACAAAACATTCAGTCAAACCATTAAAACAATAAATTGCAATACTGGTGTTTAAGTACTAATTCTCCTCAAATAAATTAGTTTTTTCTACAGGTAGACTTATATTCTCAAACAATAGCACAGTGACAGTAATTGGTACAGCTCGGAAAGACTTAAAAGGAAAGTACTTTTCCTTAAAGCATTATGGCAGATAGGAAGGTCTTGCAGAATACAACATATTCTAAAAACATACATCCTTTTAGGGTCATCACACTGGCCATACTCTTTTAAATGATGTTCCCTCTTTTAAAGTGATTGTAGCGGTCAGACAGCTTGCATCCATTTATGAAGTAAATAAACAAGAACGATATCCCATAGTCCTTTAGTGTGTATTGGCAGTCCATTTCAGTGAGTACGGTTACCCCTGTTACGTGTTGCCTTTCTGTTGACCAAGGCTGTCTTCTGCTTGACCCAGCCCTTTTTCATGGGAGTTTGCTTTATGTCCATTCCCGGCTGCTTGGTCAGGACCAGCTCCATGCTGCATCTGCCCAGACGGGTAGAGGTCCTTAAAGGGATGGGGTGGGTTCGCAGGTGCCTGGGCGTGGGTGGTGGCATGGTGGCTGACATCAGCCTTGACCAGAACCTCATAGTACAGCAGGTAGAAAACGGGTGTGACAATTCCCACCACCAGCATGATGGCTACGGCCGTCCACCACCTCATGCCCCAGTCTGCCCCGTAGTAGGGGTCCTTCCTGGGGGCTGGCTTGTACTCTGCCTCTCCTCCCAGCAGGGGCTGCTGGAGGGTCAAGGAAGACACCACCTCGTTCAGGCTGCTCCGCGAAGGGCCCGTGGACTTGACCAGGAGCTCAATGTCCTTGTCCTTCTCCTGGAGGAAGCCCTCCACGCTGTCGGTGGAGGAGATGGAAGAGGAGTCCGTGGAGGTCTCCGAGGTGAGTGCTGTGGCCCCGGGGATCTGGGGGAGGCGTCTCGTGCCGCTGGGGGACGAGGACTTTAGAGGGGTAGTGGGATGGGTCTCGGTGAGCACACTGAAACGCTTTACTGGGATCTTGATGGAACGCAGGGCAAAGAAGTCTTGTTCAGTTAGCAGGTTGTTGGCCCGCTTAATGTCTGCCACCTAGAAGACACAGAGACGGATTATTCTGCAGAAGAGTCAATAGCAGTCTAATACGTCAGACAAGTACACCTATGTAAATATTGTAATCCTCAAACTGACTAACTTGTTACTCACTGTAAACAAACCTACGGCAGTGTGCCAATGAAACTAAACTAACTGAACACAGGTTGAACTGTCTGCACTACTACTTTAAATCCTGAACCCTGTTCTTGAAAAAAAATTTAACACCCCTAGGTTTAATACTTGAAGAATAAGTAGAACATAATTTTTTTCCAGTGCTTGACCAGAGGATTTACTTACTGAGCAGAAGTACTGCAGGGACATGCTGTTCAAGGTGTCCCCCTCCTTGATGTCTCGGACCAGGTAAACAATGTCGTCCATTTTCTCTCTGGAGGTGCTGCGGCGCAGCCTCTCCCGGCCCCGTGGCCTCAGCTCATAGCTCTCGGTGTCCTCCTCTGACAGGTCGTTTTCAGAGTTGTTCCCAAACAGGTAGGCATGTCCACCGTTGGCCGGCTGCACAGTGGTGGCCGACTGGAAACCATGGTGCTGGTTTCGCGTCGTCATTTTGACTTCACTCTGTGGGGAGAGGGAAACTTACTTTACCTCAGGGCACTGGTGATACACTAGCTCAAACGTATGAGGTTGAAACTACAATAAAAGAAAAATGAGGCCGCAATAAAACTATCAAGGTGTCCCTATGTTTCTGCCTGTGTGCAACATGCCTGCACTAGCTTTGCTTGCTCTTATTAACTGCAACACACACAAGTAATGGCACACCTTAAATTTTCCCTAAGATTACAACAGCATCCAGTAAATTTAACTATGACCACAATATTTCCTGGGTTTCTAACTCTCTTTCTCAAAATTCCCTTGAGGAGCCCTGTCAAATATGAACGTGAAAGGATTATGAAAAACATCCCAATTGATCAGGCCTTGGAAACAATTGGAGTCTACACGAAAAGCTTAGTTTAACAGTAGGCTTATGGGGGTGTTGGAGAGCAGCAGCACTATATTAGCCGGCATAAGCATTAACTCAAACTGTCAGGGAAAACCCTGATGCAAGTAAAACACGAAAGGAAGGTAGCTAAAGTCCATCCCTGCCGCAAGGCAGATTAGAATACGAACCTTCAGTAGATTCTAGCTATCAGTATCACTGATATTGTCCTGTCAAGGTCCATTAGGTTTTATATAATCAGAACTACACATTTAGGTAAACACGGTACAAGCACCTTCTAGCAAAATGAATCCAACAATGGCTCCTCAACGTAGTTACATTTTGCAAAGTAGTTCAATCTTATATTTCTTTTCTGTCGTTAGCAATCCTAACTTAAGCCATTATAACCGTTTGTGTTAATTTAGTGCTACTTTTTTTTTCTTGAACAGGGCATAGGCTTGATCCAAAAACAAAGTCCCACTTAGATGCGCATTTTGGCAAACAGTTAAATTTATGGAGGTTATCTCGATCAGTTAGTTGTGAACAAAGACTAGAAGATGAAAGTTAGCCAATTGCTCGTTTCTAGCTGGCTAATTTGTCGCTAGAAAAATAGCTAACGACGTTCGCTAGAAAGCTAGTTGTTAGCTAACGTAACGTTAGCTGCGATGCTTCCAAATACCTAAGTTAGCTCAGTCTGTTAGTTACAGTATCGTTTATCTGTATAATATTATCATACTAATTTACCTGAATTCATGAGTACAGGTCACTTAACCAGAACAAATATGTCCATAATTATTCCTTAGTTCTTCAATTCGGCTGGCGGCTAATGTTACTCGAGTCCTGCCTTGCTCGTTTTGGTTTAGCTACAATTTTTTCCATCTGTGCTACGCCACGTCAACAAATGCAAACGTGATGACGTAAACATATTTCCCTCTGAACCGTCTGATTCAAAACCAACCACTAGATGGCGTAATAACCTTGATTCAAAAGTGACAATGCCTGGAGAAGAGAATGCCAAAAGTGGCCAATTGTAATTGGTAATATTTAATTTGAGCATGACATCAGATCTATTGTGTAACATTTACTTACACTATTAATCGGTTGACAAAAAGTCTAAAGCTTAACAAGTATAAAGTACACACCTTATTCATCAGAACTGGCCCATATTTATAATTTTAATTAGCAGAGGGGTCACCCATGGCCATACATGGTTTAGGTACTATTAAATTAGGGGAATTTTACCAATTGTGTTATTTACCATAACGTTCTTAGGCAAGGTGGCAACATGACATATAAGTGTGCCTATACACAAGATCTATATCAGTGAGAGGCTTTGACGGTTCGCTGGGTGGAGCTGTCCACTATACGGAGTGCTCTCTCATGAGACAAATGAGATTAGGACATCTTGCCTTTTCAACATGCGACGACTGGTTGAAGCCTATGGACTTCTCCTCATTGTAGGACAGTCTTAGGCTATAGTTTAGTAGGTTCGTCATACTTTAGGTTAAAGCGGGACAGCATGGCTGTTGGGGACATTGAATAGTTACCCGAACATAAATCTTGATTTTAAAGATATGGAGTTTGTGCTTAGTTAAAAAAATATTTTTAAGGTTCAAACTGCTATTTCTGCGTCGCTCGTCCCGTTAAGTGACGTACGTGCTGTTCCTGGTGGACACCAGAAGCTGTCAGGGGAAACCAATTTGGGATCTACCGAATGTGGAAATTATGCATTTATTTTAGACTACTCTTCCAGGGACTCCTAGTGTTTAAGCCTTTTTTAGAGGATTTATGTTGTAACCTAAGGGGTATTCTTATCATTTATTGGATAGAAAACCCAAGCAAGGCGACAGGTACGTTGAGTTGAAATCTTTTTTTTTTTAACAGGTGATTTTATCAACATAACTTTCTGCAATGTATTTGTTGCCCTAGCACTTCTGTCTTGGTTATGTCTGGCTTAATAACATAGGCTTTAATAAAGTGCTCATTTTTTGTCTGATTACGAATTTCAGAATCATCTAATGAGATTATTGAGATTATTGGACAGCAACTAGCGCATAACATAATGGCTAGATTTACCAGCAATTTTTCATATTGGCTATAATATTGCCATACAGACAGCTCATCCGGATTACTCGTTGTTCACGGAAAGGTAAACAAATTAAAGTGTTTTGCCGCTCTATTTATCTTTTAGTGTACCGCATATTCCCTCAAAATCGCGAATGAAATTGAAAAGGATAAATATTGATTATTATAAAAATTACAAAATGAATGGCCGGGTAATCTATTGAGGGGGACACAAACGCTTCCATGGTTACCCTCAGGCTCTCCAGTGTGGACACTGCGCTTTGTGTCTTTCCTCCCTCCCCGTAGCCATTGAAATAAAACAACAATCCGCGGGGAACAGCCACACATGGTGTGCGTGAGCTGGAGAACCACTCACAGAGGCTCCGTTGCCTAATCTACACCAGGGTCATTAGTAATACTCTCATTAAGTTATGTTAATGTTACGCAACTAGAATATATTTACTTCGATAATGCTATGTTATTTTTATTAGGCCTACCCTTTGCGTGGTGTTTCATTAAATTAGAAGAGTTGGCAATGTCTGCTATTTGTTTAGAAAAATAAATTATTACCACCTTATCTCTTACTGATGATGTCACCATGATGCTCTTCGATCTCCTTTGTTGGCCCGTGTGTGTGGTGTCTCAGCTGGGGTTCAGTTCGTTTTCTCTGGGGGTTGAAAGGGAAGGAGCGAGGGAGGGAGGAAGGGATTCTCCTGCTTTCAGCATACATCTGCCTCTTGTCTTGTCTTTTTGGAGATATCCTCACAAGAAAGTGATGGTGTTTAATACAAGATCTAGAAAGCTGTTGTACAATACTGGACGTATGGATGTCATTTAGAGCCCCTTGTGGATCCATGGACCTTCACCTTCCCTGATTTGTAGCCTTTTTGTTTGGGTTTATGCCACTGCTTGCCAGGGGTTTGTTACCCCCGGTTTCTTGTGTGAGTGTGTGATTCGCTGGGCGGAAACGATTTTACTGGCCAGCCCTCGCTTTCCCCACTAAGTGCTGGCCGACACAAAGGAGGACAGTGCCATAAACCGGCCCTGTCCATTCAAGAGAGGTGCTGAAGTGTCACATGGTGCGCGCTGGCCGAGATGGATGTCTGCTGGGGAGGTGAGAGGTCTTCTTGTCTCCAACTGTTTGTGTTTCTGTGTGTGCGTGTTTGTGTGCGTGTGCGTGTGTGTGTGTGTGTGTGTGTTTGGAGATGAATGGCGCAGCAGGGGACAGAAAAAGACACAGGCCGGCTCATAGCTCTGTCACGGAGAGCCCAGTTGGTCAGCCGATGATGTCATTTAGATTGAGCCAGAGTGTGGGTTGTGTGTTGGTAGTTTGGGCACGGTAAGAGGTTTCTACATCAACTTATGAAAAATACTTTCCCTATATTTAACCAAGGAAAGTCACATTTGTCTTAACATCTTTTTTTTTCACAAGTGAGCCCAGGCCAAGGAAGGCAGCATAGACAACATTTACAAAACATAAAAAATCAACTGGAAGTTAGTGTTTGCAAGGAAGACAATCAATTATTATACATTTGAAAAAGTTAATTCATGGCTAATAGCCTGACTTTGCGACAGCACATTTGGCAAGACTCACTTACATCAGCAACATTTTCCTAACCGTTGGGGATATTAATAATAAAGAAAGAACATTTCTATGATCTCAAATGGTAGGGAACATAAGTACAGAAAATAAGTGAAGTGCTCAAATATATTGGCAGTTAAGTTAAATTAAGTTTTGCTTGTAAATTATAAAGTCTCTCATACCAGACAGTCGCTAGAGCTTTCCTCCAGATGCCCAGTTTAGATTAGTTTGACTGATTTGGGTTTCAACACTTTCAACGTCTAAATGGGGCTCTTTTCACATTTCAACATCTGTGGACACATATTGCAAGACTTTGACCGTCTAGTTAGGATTTTAGTCACTTTGCGCTTTTCAGTACCTCTTAGGAAATTATCTTTACTAAAAAATACTCTTCCAATCTACTAAAAAGAAGGTTTTTATACCAAAACTAATGTCATGGAATATGTCAGATTTTGCAGTGTTTGCACAGTTTAGTGGGCTGCTTCTAGACTTTGTGATATTTGGTTGAAGTGGAAAAGCATAGCCATGGGCAGACGGTGTAATTACTGCCCTACACAAGGAAGGAGACCTTGAGTGTGGTGTAGGGGTCGGCTCAGAGGTAATACACACTCGCAAAATGATACAGAAACAAGTAAACTCTCCCACACATGTCTGTTATTTTCCTTCGTCTTTCAGCCTCTGCAGTCAAGCCGACGGCTGATTTGACCAAGCAGTGTCTCTGATGGCTGACAAAAGAAAGGCGTCACCACTCTTTTCGGGTAATTAGGTTTTAGTTGTTTTGCGGCCAGATAATTGCTGGGTAGTCAGTGTCGCCCCATCCTCAAACATAAAGCCGAGACGAGGGGATACAACTATCTTAGGCCTTGTCCTCATGTTCCTCTATCTCTATCTGGATGCACAGCTTAGCGTCGCCTGAGGTTTCCGTGGGGTGTGTACAACTGAAACCTCCAAGTGGGGAAGGCCGTCTCGGGAGCCGTGCCGGGCTGGCGGATGTTGACCCGTTCTTTGGTCAGCCCACGCTTTACGCACTGGAGACGGTATCAGGTTCTGCTGGTGGTTTTCTTTGGAGCCCGCGGACAGGAAAGTGGTGGGGCACCAAGAGGTGTTCAACAATCCTGAGGCTTCTTTATTGGGCCAAACGAGCTGCATGGGTTATGTTTTGGTCCCTGATTGAAGGATCCTTGTACGGTCACTACAGGCCATGACCTCAGTACAAACTTGATTACAAGCACACACACACACACACACACACACACACACACCCTCATGCACGGCCGTTTGGTGTTTCATTGTATTGTGAAGGGGCCAGTGGGCAGCTTCCTGCAACTGCCTCTCAGCCTGTTTTCCCCGGCGCTATTGAACTTGAACTAGAATCGTCCGGGAGTTCGCTCGAACGGGCAGCGGCCTGCCTTAAGAGGCACCCTGCTGGGTGGGCTGGTCCACTCCCCCTCAGCTTCATAGTGGACAAACTACCTCGCTTACGGTCAGGACAGTGGAAAGACATCTAGGGTCTGAAACAGAATCACTCAGTCACATGTTGGTCAGTGGTAAGGAACTGTCTGGATTGTGCTGCATGACTGCAAAAAAAGAAAAAGTATATTCATACATTTTTCATATTTAAATTTTCCATATTTTTTTGTATTTCTTGGCTGTAGACCAACGCACAGGGTAGAGAGTTAACCATGTGTGACAGGATATGATAATATCTATGTGTGAAAATGCTATTTCAGCTGAATAAGTCTCTGGAACAATAAGGAGGTACAAGTGACCCTGTGTTCAAAACAGTCCGCTCTTTGTAAACCTGCTCCATCAACTCTCACTTATTTCATAGCTGAACACTTTCTGGGTTGCTCTTCAGTTGTCCTGCCCAGTGGACACATAGAGCCCCTCCCCCCTTACACCCTCAGTGGTAGGTCCTGTTTCTGGCTGTAAATCCCCATGGGTCATACCTTTCAGCACAGTGGGAGGGGGAGCCACTAGGAAGACAAGGCATAGTGCTCCCCAGCTTCCGCTCCTAATTTACACAGGTCATCTGTATGGTCACACACACACACACACACACACACACACACACACAGCCACACACACACACACACACACACACACCCCCACACACACAGACACACACACACACACACACACACACACACACACACACACACACACACACTCCCAGTAGAATAG